>JBBMJZ010000067.1:20426753-20444084 GCA_037833815.1 Zingiber zerumbet | reverse complement strand
GAGATGAAGTCATCTCCTAGCCTTCGTGCAATAATCTATTTAAGAATTTTTTTTTACCCCAGATGTACCTCTTTTGTCATTTGTGACTTAAGGGACATGTCATTATAATTGAAGAAGCTTCTAAAAGATATTTCCTGCCAAATTTGCTAGGTTGTTACTCTATGTACTTGTATAACATATCTTGGTCGGTCGCTTAAGCCGACCGTATATGTGATAAGAATACTTTCTGCTGAACATGTCTCGGCTGGTCGCTCAAGCTGGCCGTATATAATAAGAATACCTTCTGTTAAGCTTATCTTGGTCGTTCGTTCAAGCCGGTCGCAGATGTGAGAGTATAATCTGTTAAACATGTCTCGACCGGTTGTTTAAGTCAGCCACATATGTTAAGAATATCTCTTGACGGTCCTATCTCGGTCAGTTGTTAAGGCTGACTGCATATATGAGCTCATGGATACCTGCTTGATAAGAACCATATATAAAACTAAGTACCTTTATGCTCGAGTGGGCTTTGCCTGGTTGAGCATATATGAGCATATGGGTACTCGCTCGACCTTCGGTTGGCCGATAATGTATTAGAAGTCATACGCAAGGCTAAGTACCCTTACGCTCGGGTGAGATTTACCCGGTCGAGCATATATGAGCACGTGGGTGCTCACTCGGCGTTCGGTCGGCCAGTAACGTGCTAAACCCCATATACAAGGCTAAATGCCTTTACGCTCGGGTGGGCTTTGCCCGGTCGAGCGTATATGAGCGCTTGCTAGGCTTTCGGTCGACCGGTAATGTGCTGAAACCATATACAAGGCTTAATGCCTTTACGTCAGGCAGAATTTGCCCTGTCGAGCGTATATGAGCCCAAGGGTGCTCACTTGGCCTTTAGTCGACTGGTGACGTGCTGAAAACCATATACAAGGCTAAATGCCTTTACGCTTGGGCGGACTTTGTCCAGTCGAGCGTATATGAGTGCATGGGCGCTCTCTCAGCCTTCGTCGACCAGTGATGTGCTGAAAATCATATACAAAGCTAAATGCCTTTATGCTCGGATGGGCTTTGCCCGGTCGAGTGTATATGAGCGCATGGGCGCTTGCTCGACCTTCGGTCAACCGGTGATGTGATGAAAACCAAATACAAGACTAAATACCTTTACTCTCAGGCGGGCTTTGCCCAGTCAAGCGTATATGAGGGCATGGGCGCTCGCTTGGCATTCGATCGGCCAGTGGCGTGCTAAAAACCATATACAAGTCTAAATACCTTTACGCTCGGGCGAGCTTTGCCCAATCAAGCATATATGAGCACATGAGCACTCGCTTGGCCTTCGGTCGGCCGGTGACGTGCTGAAAACCATATACAAGGCTAAATGCTTTTACGCTCAAGCGAGCTTTGCCCGGTTGAGCGTATATGAGCGCATGGTCCCTCGCTCAGCCTTCGGTCGGCCGGTGACGTGCTGAAAACCATATACAATGCTAACTGCCTTTATGCTCAGGCGAGCTTTGCCCTGTTGAGCGTATATGAGCCCATGGGCACTCGCTCGGCCTTTGGTCGGCCGGTGACATGCTGAAAACCATATACAAGGCTAAATACCTTTACGCTCGGGCGGGCTCTGCCCGGTCGAGCGTATATGAGTGCATGGGCGATTGCTCGGCCTTCGGTCGGGCGACGACGTGCTTAAAACCATATACAAGGCTAAATACCTTTACGCTCAGGCGGGCTTTGCCCGGTCGAGTGTATATGAGTGCATGGGCACTCGCTCAGCCTTCGGTCTGTCAGTGATGTGCTAAAAATGATATACAAGGCTAAATGCCTTTACGCTCGGGTGGGCTTTACCCGGTCGAGCATATATGAGCACATGGGGTGCTCGCTCGGCTTTTGGTCTACCGGTAATGTGCTGAGAATTGCGCTCTGGCGGGATTTGCCCGGTCGAGAGTATACGAGCACATGTGTGCTCGCTCAGCCTTTGGTTGGTCGATAATGTGTTGCGAATTACGCTCGGGCGAGTTTTGCCCGGTCGAGCATATACGAGCACATGATGCTCGCTCGGCCTTTAGTCGGCCAGTAATGTGCTAAGAATTACGCTTGGGTGGGCTTTGCTTGATCGAGCGTGTACAAGCACATGGGCGTTCGCTCGACCCTTGGATGGCCTTCACTCGACCAGTTATATATCTTTCTTATCTTTCTCGACCTTGATCTCTCCTTTACTAATCAGGTTGACCTATCATAATTCGTATCATCTGCAATGAAAATGAGATTCGTCACAGATATGCAACAAAAATGATATTCATCGTAAATTTGCGATGAATCCATTTCCATTGCAAATCTGTGATGAAAATAGGACTCATTGCAAATCTACAATGAAAATGGGATTCATTGCAATTTTGCAGCAAAATTGGATTATCGTAAATTTGGCGACGAATCCATTTTCATTACAAATTTGTGATGAAAATGTGATTCATAGCCAAATCTAGGATGAAAATCGATTTTTATAGCAGAATTGCATTTGGTGAATTGTGAAACAAATTTTGTTTTCGTTACAAAATTGTAACAAATTTGGCAACGAAAATAATATTTGTCACAGAATTAGCGATGAATTTACATTTTTCATCATAGAGTTAATCGCAAATTGTTTTTACGATGATTTTTTTTAAAAAAATCATCATAAAATTCATCACAAAAATATTTTTTTTATAGTGCCCGTTTAAGGGAAAGTTTGCTTAAACCTAGGTTTTGAAGGATAATAGTTGACCCAAAAGGAATAATAAAGAAGAACTTAGGGGAGGCGACGTGAACTTACAATGGTGTTCGATTGCAGGAAGCACGAAGGTGAAGAAGAAGAACAAATCAAAATGATGTTAGCAGTGTTGCTCTTTTTTTGATCCAATATGCCTTCGCTCATTTGACCATGATCGACAGATTTGGGAATCAAAAAGGCAAGATCGATCTCTAGCTGTTGGATCAAGCCTGCTGATCTACACAATACAAGTAATCATTAAAATCCGACTAATGCTTCGATCCCTTCAGTTAGTCACGTTGCATTGATGGATATGACCTCAAAAGAGTACCATCAAGATACGTCTGACTTGAAAATTGACATTGATCCCACATTGTCCGCTTTAAATGTGTATGGTGACATTTAATGTGAAGTGACGTCCAAATCACACTTAGGATTCGCCACATATCTTCTTCAATCGTTGATAATAGCTATGAAATAACCATTGCCAAACAAACTTCATTATGCCTCGACACAAAAGTCTAATCAATCGGGCTCTCACCTCCTTTGACTAGATTTGGAAGAGAGGCTCATGATATGGATAGTATCAAAGGCTTCCATGTGTACCCAGAAGGTCAATAGTCCTACTAAGATAGAGGTTCAAATGGGTCAACCCGATCACTTTCGGTTGGGCTATTAGAGATAAGACAGGTGGTCATTCAGTTCAAACAAGCTAAGACACTCCACTTGTCTCCCTCAGCCTACTCTACAAGATGAACATACTTCAAGAATGACCTTCAAAGGTACATCCAACTCCTTTAGTCAGTCCGCTCGACTCCAAGAGGCTCAACTCACTTGATAACTTGGTTCACATAGTCAGCTTAGCTCCCCGATTCCTCCTTAGCTCCCTTGACAACTTGCTTGCTTTGCTCAGTCATCTCAGCTCCCCGATTCCTTCAGTCGGTCTGCTCAACTCCAAGGGTTCAGTTCCCCAACAACTCACTTTGCTCAGTCAACTTAGCTCTCCAATTCCTCTAGCCAGTCCACCTGACTCCAAGGGCTCAGCTCCTTCAATAATCTGCAACAGCATGCTTGGTTTTACTGATCTAACAAGCACGCATCATCCTGCTCATCCCTACCAACTCGACTTAATTCTTCGTTGCTTAAAAGGCAAGGCCCTTGAGCCCAAGTAATTCTATACCTTATGGGGTTGTGCCAACACTAGAGTTAACACGACACGTGGGAGAACATGTGAGGCGTTAGAGCATATGGAGCTGTATGATTATACTGATATAACATATAGACTATGTGACTATAAAATACATGAAAATACGGCAATACCAGGGCACCCATGGCCTCCATTCTAACTCTCTCTTTTTCTCCTTCTCAAGATCGGTGAGCATCTTTGACAACCCATTCCTATTCTTGGTGATAAGCGACTTCATCAACATCAGGGGCAACTCACCAGTGGCTCATCCTCTAGCGATTTCAGGCAAGAACACTTATCAAAGATTTCTTTTTCATCAGCACAATCCATTGGAGTAAAAAGGTGATATCACTCACCCTAAGTAGTCCAATATTATCACTCTCACGATAAGATACAAACAAATAAATCACGGGGACATTTACCTCATAACCACAATCCATTAATCCAGAGATGAGTGACATTTGATAAAAAAAAGCAAGCAGTAACAAAAATATTAGTAATAAATGTCTTTGTGACAAGGAGTATAAATGCAACTAAACTCTCACGAATTCAGTGATACATGTATAAATGATTATTTCAATAGATATAAAATATCTTACTGAATGTCGGGCCTTCATGTAAACATTCGCTCAATGTACATAACACAGGATGCATTCATGGCCAGATGTCTTTGGCCATAGGAAGGGATCATTAGGGCATCTCCAACGGTGATATAGATTTTTAGCTTTTTTATACTAGACCCCACTGAAAATGAAGACAGAGAATAAGAAGCTAGGTTCGAAAAATTAAACCCAGCTTCTTTAATTTCGATGACATATCGGATAGAGAAAGTGAAAAAAGCTTATAAAAAACTCCGTTGTGGATGCCTTTATGTATTAGTCACACAATAAAAGATTCCTCTACACGGTGATAATTTTTTTTAATAAAAAATATATTTTAAAAAAAGTTTGTCTGTTGATAAATTTTGAAGTGTAGATAATTTTTAAAATCTAATTGTACCCTTTGTAAAATATCTAAAAAGAAATGTATAAGAATTGTTTGAACAAGCGAGCAAGCAAATTTATGCCAACATTGAGTATGCCTTTCTTGACGCCAACCGATGAAAAAGATAGAGAAAGGGAGAATAATTAAAAATTAGATGTTGAAATGAGAATGATAGAACTAGCTAGACTTGTAAGAATGGCAAAGGCCAAAGTTATGCTTAGGGCTAAGTAATAAGTTTATTCAAAATCCCGTAAATCAATTTTTTTTTTAACTAGCTAACTAAATCGATCAAATTTTTTAATAAAAATTGAACAAATTAAAATAATTGATTAATTTAATTTTTACTGAATTATTTATTTTTTTAAAAAAAATTATATATTTTTTATCTAATTTTCTATTAAATTAATTTAAAATTAAAGACTTAAATTTTTTTTTTTATTTAGTGATTTGAGATCCGACTTATTAGTTATTCAATTTAATTGAATTAGAAATTCTCAAAAAAAAAAATCGAATTAACTAAAATAATTAATATCTAAAAAAAATCAAAATAATCATTAATTTTTTAGAATTTTACATTTGATCGATTTAATTAGTTAATTAGATTTAATTAAAAGTTTGCTCTCCCCTAATATGCTTCTGTTAACACTATTTTAGTTTCCACGGGATAATGCATTTGACAAATGCATTAGCGTGTACCACGATTCTCATAGATTGGATCCTCGGTCAATTTTTTGATGGATTAAGGATAATCCATAATATAATTACGGTTGGATTATAATTATGATTTGACGGCAATTAATTACGATTTTTCTTTGGATTTACCTTTTCATTCAGATTATAGTTTAGGTCGGAATGGACGGCTAAAGATTACCCCCGACGCCTGATAATCTGATTATCTGTCCATCGTCAGCGGCCTCTAACTATCTAGTCCGATTCAAATTATAATTTAGCTAAAAAAAAATAAATTAAAAAATAAGATCACAACTAATGAGGACCGAATTACCATAAAAATAAATCAAAGAATTCTTAGTCAAATTCTCAATAGCACAACAAATTTTGTTGGGTTGCTGGCTTCTTCCGTATGGGGGCACGCATATCTCTTAATGGACGTTTGGAGTCAACAGATGACATATTACCACTTGCTAACCCTGCTGGAATTAACGGTGAGTTCTACGGATTCATTCCTCTATAATACGAGAGATCCCTTCCTATTCTCATTCCCATTCCCATTCCGAACCAAGTCGTGTCCTCAATTCGACCACCGGCTTTATCCGAAACGGAATACGATGCCTGTCAGGCCGAAAATTTCATCCCACGGGGGCGAATCTCCCGCGATTGAAGCCCTATCGGAGAAGCAAGTAAAGGAGATCGCCGCTTTTTTTTTTTTCTTTTGGCTCTGCCTCGATCTTTGATTCCTGTTTCAATCGACTGTTTTGGTGCGATATCCTGTTTTGCACATTGTTGGAGTAAGCTTTCGGGTTTTCGAGCGGTACAGTCCCCGGATCTTAGTACCTTTTCCTTTTACGCTGCGGGTTAAGTTTGTTTGAAACGATAGGGATTTGTTGAGTTGAAATTTTTATGTTATATCAGATTTCTGGTCTTTGGATAGCAAAAATCGAGAAACAGAATTGCAAGCAGCGATCACCAAGATTTCTGGTCCTTGAAATTTAGTTCCGATGTTATAGCTAATGAACCGTTGCCAATTGGAAAGTTTTTCATAGTGGCCTATTAAGATGATTCGTATCCTCTAGTTATCGCTGCAAAAAATCCGTCCTAGTGGAAAAGGTTGACATTTTCCTCTGAGTAAATCTTCCATCCTTCACTTATGCTTTCTGCCATACAAAAAATGCAGATTTAAGTATGTATGTTTCACTTTCAAAATTGTCTTTGTCAGAAAGATTCAGGTCCTAAACTTGATTTCGAGAGGGAAAATTACTTTTTCATATGCTGCAGGTCCAATTCACTTACATTACACCATTTGCAAGCTCCCTTACCTTTGAAATCTTGAACGAGCTACTGGCATTCAAAACCTTGAATCCCCTTAGCTATATAGCAGATTGGGAATCTGATAAACATTTCCTTGAGAGTAGCTTGCTGGCTGGAGGTTAGAGCAAGCAAATCTAGAAATCATTCTGCAAAACAAGTTTATCCAACAAGGCTCTTTCTTGAAATTCGTACTTGTTTTTCATAGTGTTCTCATTCAATATGGGCTGTGAGAATCATGCTTCTTCAAGAAGGATAACAATGAGAACTTACATAGAACTCTACTTGGCAGTGACAAAGGGCTAACTGCTGGATACATTTTGAAATTTAGGAGTTTAAATACTGTGGCTATATTGATATCTTTTGTTACGAAGGACTATAGTTGTTATTATTAACTTAGATATTGGTATCTAAGTTTCTTGCTCATAGCTAAGTTTATGGTGCCATTTTTAAAAGATAATTGTACCTCCAATTGAAGTTCCATTTTGGTTGCTAGTAGAACTGGTATTGCAAGCACATCACTGGATTTTTAGTTTCAGTTAAAAAATAACTGTCTTCAGTTTAGAGGCATGGATTTTTCAAAGCATGGTTAAACCTTGTCTTGTAAGGCTACTACACTCTTAGTGCTTGAGAAATGTAATAAACCAAACTAGAGTCATTCAAATTTTTTTCTTAAAATATACTTTCAATCTATCTCCCTTGTCTAAATGCTCGTTGACATCTAATTAGTGCCATACATGATCTTGTGTCATATTTATTGTTTTAAAAGAGCTAAGAAAATCTCCTGTTTTATCTGACAAAGTGCATCCTTTATTGTTTCAAGTCAATCGTCTGAGTACTCATCAATTAAACAGGTATTTTTTTTGTTTAATTTCCAAGATGGCATCTCTTTTGTCTCTGGCAATAATTTACAAGCCTTCCTCTGGTTACACCCTCATCTTAGTAAATATTTATCATTTTCCTTCCATGAGATTTTTTTTTATAATCTCTTCCCTTGTTGTTAGGTTGCAAATTCAAAGGGATTCTTGTCAACTTTAGCAACAAAGGTATATGCATCATCATCAGAGTTATTTTTCTGTTAATATTTCCATAACCTACTGGTCACCTACATATATTGCATTCTCATGTACGCTACTATTGCCAAATTATGGTCAAACTCTCCTTCAACATTTATATAAAGAACGGAATACACAAATGTAATAGAATTGATTTTCTGTACTGTTTGTTGCAATAGTATTAGTATTTATTAGCTCAAAAGGTGAAATGCTTTCATGTGTTCTGCTTTTTCAGGTCTTCAGATACTTCTGCAGCAATACCAATACTGACTGATGGCAAACCTTTAGATCCAACATGTCTGCAAAGAATTATTGTTCTAAACTTGAGGGGTAATTAACTTCTAGTCTTTGTTTGTTGATTAGTTGCTGAATGTAGCTTAGACTATATGAGAGTTATCGAACTTAGGAACAACACAAGTTTCTAAATAATTAGGCATTATTGGTTGTAGCAAATCTGGCCATTTGTTCAACTCGTGTTAAGAATTCCAATACATGCAGTCTTCTTACATGATGTTCAATTAGTATATATTGTAGCAATTCAATCATGTGATTAAACAAATTCAGCTTTCATTGTATTGCATACTTGCTATAGTTTTATTGATTTGTCTTCATAGCCTCATTATTGCATGACAATTTATCTCTAATATGTTTAGTTTAATTGGTCGTTGGCTGTTTCTTTGAATCAAGTTCAACTTTTTTGAGCCTCAATTAGATTAACTCTAATCCAAATTTGGTCGATTTAATTTTTACTTCAGTCAAAGTAACTATGTGTTGTAATGTAATTGGCACGAGTAGAGTGGTTGGGCTAGATAAACCATGCAGCCTCTGTGGAGGCCGCAAGGCCTCGCAATGGCCTCCGTGGTGGTCACAAGGCCATCGTGAGGCCTCTGCGGTGGCTGCGAGGCGCGGTCAATGCCTCCGCGAGGCACGCGCGATCCCTCCGCAGCCGTGGTACCTCCGCGCATGCCAGTGCCGATTTCGGTCGGCGGGCCGATCAATATATTTTGCTCGTACTGGGCAACATGACACGATATTTTAAACACTAGTCGTAGGATCAATATGGTGGCTAGAGGGGAAGTATAGTCAAAATCTAAAATCAATAGCTTGAGATCTAAAATCAAGGGTAGACTAATGTTACTAATGGGTGATAAATCCGCAAGTGCATGGAAATGCCGTCAAGTAATAAAAAATCGAATCCACAGGGACTATGAATCAAGTACTAGTCGGAATAGCAAAATAGGTTATCTCATGGGTTGTGTGTGATCACAAGAGAGCCTAAGAGAATGAGAGTTGAGAAAGTTGAGAGAGGTTTGAGGGAGAGGCGGAGAAGAGAGCTGAGTCAAGGAAGTGAGTGAGGGGGAAAGTGATTCTAGGACTCCGGTTTTGCCCAAATGATTGTGAACATCTAATCTATGTTTGGTTTCCTATCCTCAATGGGTATCTATGTAGGTAAATTATCCTAATTATCCTATGGTATCCGATGTGGACTTTTGGAACTACACAGCGTATCAACCCTAATCATTGTCTACTTTCGGACGGATCACAACTAGTGATTGAAACTTAGGGGGACTTTGTCATAACATCCCTCGACCTTTAATTATCCACTTTTCCTACCGCGTGACAATGAATTAGGTTTGATCCATTAAACTCTATGACGGCCTAAGATTCCTCGTGGCATATCGAGTTGCACTTTCGTATCTGACTCTCTGTGTCTCGATTTTCTACGGGTCAGACGGTCGGGTTCTCCTTTCGGTTCATTCCAAACACTCGTGGGATACGAATCTCGTGCTTTTGGCATTGAGATCGTGTTAATACAGTAGATCCGGATCACAAACACCACATTTCATCAAGCAAGAAACATGCAAACATATAAATTAAATAAAATATGTTCTTATATCAAAAGGGCTACTCCCTACATCCTAGAATCAAGAGAACTACTCCATAACAAAGGAATTGCAATCCAAAGACACTAAGAGAAGTATTCATACAATTCAAATACCTACCCTTGAAGGTTTATTCGGATGAATTTTGTGTATCCCTACTCTAATTTCTCATTTCTGCTGTGCTAACATCTTTTGTTTTCAATCTTATTGACTGCGTTTGCCTAATCTTTCTTTAATATTTCATCCTGTATGTTCTTATTTCTGTGTTGTTGTTCTATTTACTGCAGATTCACACTGCTGCAAACATATTGGACAAAAACAATTTAGTCAAGTACCGACAGGAAGAGTGGGTATTTCCAGATCACAGATCTGGAAAGAATTGCAAGTTATTATTATATAACTCCACATATAATGAGTATTTAAAGCCATCAATGGGTGATATAGAGCTTTTTCGAAGTTGTAAAGCAATTGTTTCTTGGTGGAAGAATTCAATGTGCTGGGGTCAGTCATTGCCAGCCCACTTGGTGGTAGTGATGGGTACTCAATTTTACAATGGAGGAGAGAATGCTCATACTGACTATCCGATCACTGATCTGCTGCAGATGATGGTCATGCCAGCAGACCTATGGAAGATAATTCTGGTATATGTGTCATCTTATGCCATTCTCTTAGGAAAGAGTATTATAAAGAGTTCCTTTTTGAGGTCATCCCAGTAGAGAGCCATTTGCATCATTTCTTTCATGATCATATGAATGCTGAAGTAGTAGTTGGAGTTATAGAGAATGAGCAAGATGCTGTTGATTATCTTACCTGGACCTTCATGTACAGGAGGCTCACTAAGAATCCGAACTACTATAATCTGCAGGGTGTCAGTCATAGGCATCTCTCTGATCACCTTTCTGAACTCGTAGAGAATGTTCTGAGTGACTTAGAAGCAAGCAGATGTGTTGCAATCGAGGAGGATACGTACCTTAAACCCCTGAATCTTGGTTTAGTTGCTTCATATTATTACATCAGTTACACCACTATTGAACGATTCAATTCCTCCATAACTTCCAAAACTAAGATGAAAGGTCTCCTGGATATTTTGGCATCAGCTACAGAGTATGCACAGCTTGCCATTAGACCTGGTGAGGAAGAACTGATTAGAAAGTTGATCAACCATAAGAGGTTTTCCTTTGAGAACCCTAAATGCACTGATCCTCATGTTAAAGAAAATGCTCACTGCAAGCTCACTTCTCACGTCACACAGTGCTAGGGAACCTTGCAGCAGACAAACGAGAAGTTTTCCTTTCTGCTCATAGATTGCTTCAAGCTATGGTTGATGTTATATTAAGCCATGGATGGCTAAGCCTTGCCCTTTCTGCAATGGAGTTGAGTTAAATGGTCACCCAGGGCCTTTTACAAATTCCTCATTTCACTAAGGAGTTGGTTAAGAGATGCCAAGAAAACCTAGGCAGGAGTATTGTATCTGTTGTTGATCTATTAGAAATGGAAGATGATCAAAGGCACGAATTGCTGCAAATGTCAGATTCCCAGTTCCTTGATATTGCTCGATTCTGCAACCCTTATCCTAATATTGACATGGTATATTAAGTACTGGAGGATGAAGATATTAGGCCTGGGGGAAATGTGACAATGCAGGTTATGCTGGAAGGTGACCATGAAGGACGAGCTGATATGGGACCTATTGACGCTCCAAGGTATCCCAAGCCAAAAGAGTAGCATTGCAGAGGAAGATAAAAGTCAAGCTCGTCTTCACTGCTCCTTCGGAGGTTGGGGTGAAGAACTTTACCATCTACTTCATGTTTGATTCCTATCTGGGCTGGGATCAGGAATACAAGTTTGCAATCAATGTCAAAGAAGCTGGAGATGGAAATGCTAGTTCCTGAGGCGCTTGTGAAACTCTGATGAAGCTGCATTTACAATTTTAGGGAGCCCTATTTGAATCTATGGAGTTCCTCTTCATGGTGGTAAAAAGGCGAATACGCTCGCCCCTAGCGCCCCCGCCAACCCGTCCCAGGGCCAATACGGAGGAGGTAAATCACGGGCGGCTACTAGCCTTTGGAATAGTGACTAGCACATAAGGGAGGCATTTTATCTCGGCTTTGCCAAGATTTGACCTCTAGACCTCATGGTGGCAGCACCTTATGCGCTAGCCACTAGACCGTCCCGAGGGGACGATGGTATTTGATCCCTAAATAGCAAGTAAACTTCCTAAATGGAGTTCCTCTTCATATGTAAGAAGATGGTGGCTACATCCCTAAATAGCAGGTAAACTCGCATCTTGAATGAAGTAGAGGTAGCATTGATCCTGAAAGCTGGTATTTGAGACTTTTAGGGAGCCCTATTTGAATCTATGGAGATTCTCTTCATACGTAAGAAGATGGCTGCTACATCCCTTATGACAGATAAACTCGCATCTTGAATGAAGTAGAGGTGACATTGATCCTGAAGCAGGTATTTGAGACTTGAAATTTGATGCTTGATCTTCCAAATTGCAGTATTTAGGCCTTCCAAGTTCTAGTGTTCTGTTTGGAACTTTAAGATGGAGTTATATATATTTTAATTTTTGGAGTTGTATATATTTTAATTTTTGTTTGTGCTCCTATTTATCTTCGTTGTTCTTAAATTGGACCATCGAATCTTGCAATGCCATGAAGGGATAATTAGTGCCAATTGTCCCAACTTATTGATCGGATAACTAAAAGAGTTAATTATATTGATTAGTAGAGGATTGCTTTGAGGCCTTAAAAATTAATTTGTCCATATTACTTTAGAGAGATCCATTGTAAAATTAAAGGTTAATTTGTGCAAATGGATGAAGCGAATAAAATTAAAAAAAATCAATCAATGGTTATTTAAAATTTTAATTGAGTAAATTAGAGAAATTATGTAGATATGTTCCTGATTAATTCTCCATATAATTTAATATAATGGATGAGATTGGATCTCATCACTAATAAGTAGATTGGATCTTAATGGATTAGCTCTAATTGGCATCATCATGATCTTGATGCATGGATGAAATGCTTCTAATTCTCTCGAGGTGGTGCGGTGGTTAAGTCATCGGATGTTGTCACATGGATGAAATGCTACCATGAATGCTAATTGGGGTGACTCAAAAGTGACTAAGCTATATAAGCTTTCACTAATCACTATGATCCATATCTTTAGATGAAGGAATTCTTGACATATCTCTAATCCCCTCTTAACTCCTCTCTAATGGTGGCCTAAATTTGTAGGCTACTCAAGGTATTGAGCTGGACAAAGTAGAGGGTGGATTATTGCATATATGGATATGTGTAGGTTTTGTTCCATTTCATTGGTTTAAATCTATGCAAAGATCTAAGGCTGAGAAAAATAAAATTATATACATTTGCTTGTGGCCATTTGCTTTCTCTTATATATCAATCCTAACATGATTGACTCGCTTGGATTGATTGACCAACACTGATCAACCAACTTGCCTTGATCAATCGACCCAACCCACGTAGACTAACCTAACTATCTTATATCGATTCCAACATGATCTGACTTGCTTGGATTGATTGACCCACACTAGTCAACCAACCTGCCTTGATCAATCAACCCAATCCCCCGCTAACCTAGCTATCTTAGACTGTTAATGGCCTAATAGATCAATTGGCTTGTTTGGCCTGGCGCAACTGAATCGATTGCCCTACTTTACCCACAATGATCAGCTAGGTCATTTAACCTCTGGAAAGACTGATTTTTTGACCCTTAAACCATCCAACTCAACCAACTCACTTAGATCATCAAACATGATTTTCTATGAACAAACTAACTTAGCTAACTCTACGAAGACTGACATGAATTTTTCTATGAAGTATCGTAACCTGGTGAGTTTGAAATTGAAAATTATATTTATATGGGTTTTAATGGGCTAAATAAAAAAATTATATAGATAATAAAATTTTTGTTTTTGGACTGGGTTAGAGCCCATGACAATCTTATTTAAGATTCGTCTCTGCGAATACTGATAATGAATCACTATAACATATTGGGAATTAGAAATTCTTATGGATGATATGTTTTCTTCATCAACCTTGGGAACACTTGTACAAATGATTAAAATTAGGATTGACTCGTAATATGGAACCTACAGTTGCTAAATTTATGCCACGTTATACTTTATATGTGCTCTAGAAACTTTGAATACTTGTGTGAATAGCATGTCTGTTCGGACGGACAATTAATTAGTGTATGGTGGTCTTATTATTATTATTATTATGAAGTTTGGGGATTAAATTTTGACTAGTAATCCGATATCTATCTTTTTCTATATGATATTCAACTGTTTTAGTTAATAGTCATTTATGATTTATTTTTATTTTTTTTGTGTTAACTTAAGGATTGACTGACGGAGGTATTATGAGCAAGTGAATCATCTTTTTGTCACTGTAAATAACACCATCACCAAGTTATGTAACTTAAAACCAATAGACATTTTATTTATTTAATGTATGTCTTGCCAAATGTTGACTTTGGCGAATAGACGAAGGTAATTTGACAATTTCCTTTGCTTCGTTATCACAAAGTCAAATGCTTGAATCAGCATATTGAATATTGAATGACTTAAGAACATCAAATTGTGAGGCTTGAATATTTTTTTTTTTTTTGTCAGTTTACATCGATTAATTTTAAGAGTGATTAATTTAATTGTATAGAAGTTATTTTATCGGTCATCAGGTTAAATTGAAAAAAATTATAATAGACAGCCTATTAGTTCAATATTTTTAGATAATTGTTCATTAAAAAAAAATTATCTATTAATTTTTTAAAGTTAAAATTCCATCCTTAAATATATAATATATGAAAATTAATCAAAAAAAATTGTCCTAGTCATTGTCCGAGAACGGAAGCTTGAATAATGAAACAGATTTAGCTCACCCACTACAGGTAGACAATCACAATATTACATGTTCAAAATTTAAAAAATATATATATAGTTGAATGAGAACGGCATTATTAAAAATGGCGGCTAGATCACCATTGAATACGTCGTGATGTGAGTTACTTAAAAGTAACTCCACGGCATTTCAACAAGAAAATTGCCCATTAATTTACATATTTTGCTGGTCAATTTTTATTAGGGCATCTCCTGCAAGTTCATTGAGAGCTCCTTAAGTTGACCTGAGTTTTTCTTAGGGCATCTTCTGTATATATATATATATTTTTTTTTATCACTCTAGGGGCTGCTTAATTACGTGGCTATTTCACATTTTATTAGGAGCTCCTTAAATTGACAAGCGACGACATCAAATAAAAATTAGGAACGGGTTCCTCAGTTGGGGAGCCGCTTTTTTGTGGGGCCATGAAAAAAACACGTTCAAAAAAAAATAAAAGCTGAAAAGATAGGAGATGCCCGTAAAACACCCCTGCCGTTTCAGAATTACTCAAAAAAATATCCAACTCCACCTTTTTATTTATATTTCTTATAATGAAATTGGTTTAATTTTACCATTTTTTTCAAAATATATTTTATGGCTAAAATTTAAAAATAATTGTGTTAAGCAACTAAAATTTCTATATTTTATTCATTTTTATTAAAAAAATACTTTTTTATAAATTTTTTGAAACTTTATTCAAAATCATTAAGCTCTTATATAAGTATAAATCTATGAATTGTGCCTCCCCGAGGATGATGTAATGATAAGTACTTAGGAGAACAATAAAATAATCAAAGTTTAAACTCTAATAAGTAATAAAAATGAATATTTTGAAGTTGGATTTCTAGCATCCACGTCAAATTTTCTATCACTATATCTAAAATTTAGGACAAATGACTCATTTTATTAAATTTATAGAATTTTTTTATTACACATTATATCAATTACCTTAAAATTTTCATTATCTTTAATTTTTTTATTTTTTTCTTCTCTTTCTTTTATTTTTTTTATTATTATATGAAAAGAATAAATGGAAAAAGAGAGATTGAAAAAAAATATTATTTTACTTTTAGGGTAAATATTTCATTCCCTAAATTTAAAGAATTACTATTTATCAACTCTAAATTTATTAAATAAATAGGGTGGGTAAAGCAAAGGTTTTTTTGACTATCCTATTCAAAATTTAAAGTAAAATTTTTAGATATAATAGTTAATATGAATACTCTAAATATGTACCAAAGATAAATCAATTAAATATATACATGTAACGGACGATCTCCTAGTTAATATGGATAAATACCGGAGAAATCGACCTTGCCCAATGAAACAACCTATTTTTATAAATATTTTCTTTGCCGGGGAAAGGCATTAACTCACTGTTAATTTTATTTTTAAGAGGATATCATTTATTTCCAAGGTATAATTTAGTGGTAAATATTTAAAATAAGATTATAGTAATAGCCAAAACGTCATATCACTTTTTTTTTAATTTTTAAGAGGACATCATTCATTGGGCGTAGTACTTTCTTCTTAATATAAAAATTATTCTTTTTTTATTTGTTTTCGGCTACTTGCAGAGTTGGCGCGCACGTCTCTACTATTCTACTGTCAAATTTGTAGTCAATGAATCGATTTTTTTTTTTATTTTCTTTTGGTTTATATAACGGTTCGTACAGGAGATAAGTGCACCCTTAGCTAATGCTCCTCCAGTTGCATCAAGATGTGCATACGCAGGATCTATCGCCAGGCAATCACTTCAGTACTTGTATGTAACTATGTATTGTTAATTCTATGTACTCTCTCTCTCTCTCTTTCTCTCTCGTTACCCGTAAACATTGTGTTCTTTCTTATGAACGCATGAAGAAAGAGAAAGTTACGACAATTATCGGATAACTTTTACTGATATATTCCGAAAATGTTTACTGAAATATTCCAAAAGTAAATCTGTATAATTTCTGTTTTTTTTTTCCCTACAGATAACGAAGTCTATGTTCACCATCCAAATTAAGCCTTTTTGCCTTTGTTGGTAATAACTAATGAAGAATAAAGATAGTACTACTTTTGTGATCAATATAGATGAGCAATGGATTAGGAAATTGGAAAATAATGCAATCTATGAAGCAAAAAGGCAAGTTCGGTATCAAGATTCAACAATCTTTAGAGTCTCGGAAATTTTACGAGCTGCCCAACCCGAGGCATACGAGCCAATGCTTGTCTCACTCGGACCTTACCACCGTCATAAACCTCACCTTCAAGCTAGAAATCAGCTCAAGTGGTTTTTGCTCAACAAGTTGTTGGAAAAAAGTCCTAAAAAAAGTCTAAGGGACTATCTCATACTTATCAAGGAAAAAGAAACCCAAGTGCGAAACACTTACTCAGCGCAACCAATCAACATGCGAGAAGAAAATTTCATCGAGATGATGTTGCTAGACTGTGTATTTGTCATTATGATTTTGTGGTTTTGGAAGGAGGACGAAAATGGATTGAAAGCGATAGAAAACCCTGTCTTTATGAGCGGGCAACGATCATGGATAGTAGTGGCACGAGACATGTTGCTTTTGGAGAATCAATTGCCCTTCTTTTTGCTCGAGACTTTGTTCGACTC
>JBBMJZ010000067.1:20381804-20393902 GCA_037833815.1 Zingiber zerumbet | reverse complement strand
GAACATGTCATTTAAATAAATGGAACAACATTTATCCTTTATTACAAATGAAAACCCCTTCTTGTCTAAACAAGAAACAGAGATAATATTCTTGGTCAAAGCAGACACATAACATTACTCTTCTAGTTCTAAAATAAGTCCAATAGGCAAATATAAGAAATATGTTCCTACAGCAATAGCTGTAACTCTTGCACCATTGCCTACTTATAGGTCCACTTTGCCCTTTGTCAGGGATCTACTATTTTCCTTGCACATTAGTACAAATGTGATATACACACCCAGTATCTAATACTCATGAAAAAGAAATAGATAGATTGACTTCTATAACATATATACCTAAGGCAAAAGTTTCATTTCGCTTCCTTTTCAGTTCCTCTAGGTACTGTTTGCAGTTCCTCTAGGTACTGTTTGCAGTTCCTCTTCCAATGTCTGGTCACACCATAGTGGAAGAAGGTTCCTTCCTTAGCAGCTCCGCCTTTGGGTTTCAATACATGAGTCTTGTCCTTGCCTTTGGTTTGGGTCGTATCCTTACCTTTGGGCTTCCATTTGCCTTTGCCCTTTTGCATCATCAAAATGGTACTAGGCTTTGCCTTCTCAAGGTTGAGTTTAGCAGTTCTCTACATACTCAACATCTCAGACAATGGTTTGTCGATTTCATTCATGTTATAGTTCATGACAAATTGACTGTAGCTCTCGAGCAATGACTATAGCATAACGTCAGTGGCCAATTCTTGGCCTAGTGGGAATCCCGACCTTTGTAGATTCTCCACCTACCCAATTATTTTGAGCACATAAGGCCCTATGAGACTTTCTTCTTGCATTCTGCACTGAAATAGTGCTTTAGAGTTCTCAAATCTCTCATGCCTTACTTGTCCTTGAAACAATTGTCTAATATGTTCAACCATATCATAAGCATTCATGTTCTCATCTTGCTTCTGAAGCTCAGAGTTCATGGTGACGAGTATAAGACATGATACATCTAATGCATCATCTTGATATTTTTTATAAGCATCTCTATCAGCTCTAGTGGCAATAGTGGAGGATGCTTCAGGAATGGGCTACTCTAGGACATACAGTTTTATTTCTTGCTTGAGAACTATTCTCAAGTTTCTGTACCAGTTCAGGAAATTAGCTTCATCGAGCTTATCCTTATTAAGGACAGATCACAGAGATAGTGTATTCGACGTACTAGACGACATGGTGATCTACAACATAAAATGCAGAAAAAGTATCATTCTCAGATCATTTAATTAGACCTTTAATTAAATGATTCTCCCCATGAATTCTAAAGCTGGGTAGAAGCAAGTCACTACTAGCTCTAAATCCAATCGCAATGACATTCATGTGGGACAAGATCCATATTATACCTCATCTTGAGTTAGCTTTGGCTAATCACCTAAGACTTGTATAAATTAGGTAGAGAACGTGTACCATTTGGACAAGATTCATATTATACTTCATCTTGAGTTAGCTTTGGCTAATCACCCAAGACTTAGTGCAACTTAGGTAGACAACATTTACCAATTACATCTTATGTAACTCTTGTATCTTTAAGTGAACAAGACTATTTGTTCGTTTACCCATCTTATGAAATCCATATTATAATTCATCTTGAGTTAACTTTGACTAATCGCCCAAGACTAGTATAATTTGAATTACATCACATGGGTTATGTCTCTAAGTCCTCAATCCAATTGAGGTAACTTAGTTAAGTCATAACCAAAGTCTAATAGTCAGATATCACAATTGTCCTATCGCACTCTACCAAGATAAAATGAGTCACTTTGCTTTGGCAAATCTGACTACAAATGATCGAGGTAGTAGTGAGTACCGAACATTGGTAGGTATATGAAAAGGACCTAATTATGATAGCTACACATGCATCACATACATTCATGGCATATCATGGCATACATCACATATATGCATAAAGGAAAAAACGTGACATGGTTATGACCCCATTTTGCTATGATCCTCTCAAGCCAATGAGAAGATCGAAAAATTAACCTAAGTCTAAGCATCTTCTCTAAGTGCTTCCTTGGTCGTCGTGTGTTGTTGTTCTTCTCTCTTTTCACCATTGTCCCATAGACTAATTCTTCTTTAATTTGTACATTACAAAATCTAAAGAAAATTTGAGTTACATTCGAGGGTAATTTAAATTTACAACCAGAATGAAAAAGAGAGGCACAACACGCAAACCGTATTATGAATTACAACATTCACACGCATCCTATCATATTAGGGTTGAAGGTCATAACCATGCACCATGTCATATAATATTCATAATATCTTTATGGCATAAAACCTACTATGATTGCAACATAAAATTATGAGCCAAAATACCACGGCAGTCCTGCTAGTCCATCCAATCATTGTTCACAACAGTTTTGACGAGACATAGTTTGATTGAAATCTTGTTGTTGACAACATCTTTGGCCGAAACCTAGTTTGGCCAAAACTCTCTTTGGTCGAAACCTTATTTGGCCGAGACCCATAATCATGTAGATAATAGTAGACATCTCATGCAAGTTCTATATCACATATAAAATTCTAACAACTTAGTATATGTCTTCACAAGTGACTCTGATACCACTGTAAGGAACTAGGGCGCTAAACATGCAAAAGCGCAGCGAAAAATATCTAGTTCCTTATTAAGAGGATCTTTGTGAAGGAAAGAATAAACAAGAATCTATACTAAGTTTCATGATAGTTATACATTTGATGTGTGTCCTTCGCAGTCCCTATAGTAACCTTTCTTTGGATGCAGATCTCAGCGCGATCAAGTGTCCACGCCTCTACGGTATCTACATGAACATGTTCCGTTAGTCTCACGAACTCTCGATCTGGAGAAGAACCAACTTTGTGGTGCTAGCCACACAGGGTGATTCGGCCATGAGGAAGGATCGACCAAGAGGAAGAAGAGGAGGAAGGAGAAGAAGACAAAAATGAACTTTCTTAAGTTCTCTTTTCAAAATCATCAACACACCACCTTTTATATTCTCACGGACTACCAAAAGTTCTTGTGCATTTTGTTCTTCCTTCATGAATTGTCATCTTTTATGAAGAGACTTAGAGGCTTTTCATCTTCTATGAAGAGCCTTTTAGTCTTCTTCTTTTACATGACCAAATCATGTAAAAGACCTTTCTTAATCCTTAGTGACTTCAAGTTCACCCAATGAGTCTAACTTATTGAACCTTATCAATCCCAATTGACTTCATGAACATCAATCCAAATTGACTCCATAAATTTAATTTAAATTAGACTCAATCCAATAATTAGATCCAATTGAGTCTAACTCAATGAATCTAATTCGGATTAAACGTCTCTTTATTTTCCTTTTAATGGGTTGGATTATTATATTGGATTAACCATTAACCCAATAACCCAGTAAGCCTAATCATTTCATAATTGGCTCATATGGATAATACTAACACTAGCATCAGATAGGAATAGAATAGGTCAAGTCGTCTATAGACGACTCCCAAAATCAATAGGCAAGAAAATAAAAAGTCAGAAATAGAGACGAAAGGAATCGACAATGATAGGTCAAATAGCATACCTGGAAGGAGGCGGAGGTTATCCTGGCTGCATACCTAGGAGGTGGTGGAGGTTCTCCTGGCTATGTACCTGGAAGGAGATGAAGGCGGAGGTTATCCTAGCTGCGTACTGGGGAGGAGGTGGAGGTTCTCCTACCTGTGTACCTAGAAGGAGGCGGAGGTGGAGGCTCGTCAGCGACGAGATAAAGCGAGTGTTTGTGTGTCTGTAGCTGAGTTGCTTGCAAGGAAATAGAGACCCAATCATGGAAGCGACAGAAGCGACAACACTTTGTCTAGAAGAATCATAAGGAGATAATGGGAGTGTAAGATAAGGTGAGGGGAGGGAGATAATAGCGGGAATGTGAAGTTTGGGAAATCTTCTGTGTTCGCGAAGGGAACTCCAGATCAATTGCATCAATTGATTAGGATTTTGCCTAATCGATTGGACAATTGATTTGGAAATTTTCTATTCGTGAAGAGATACCTTATAATCGATTACACCGATCAATTTGGAAAGTCTCTGTTCATGAAGATTGGTCAATCGATTTGGAAAGTCTCTGTTCACGAGGAAACCTTTCAATCGATTGCACCAATCGATTATGGAATTCCTAATTGATTGATTGATCGATTAGACTTCTTTTGAGTTTACTGTTAGCTCATATATTTGTCAACTCTCTTTTTTTCAATGAAAAGTTAAATATATATCATCAGAAAGTATACAACCATACAAAAGTAACCATAGAGCCCCTTATATCACGTCTGATGAACTATCAGATCTGGAAGGGAACCATGATAGCGTACATGTACCCACTCATGTACCATCTCTTGCTCTCTTTGCGATGCGTGCTAGCCGCCCACTCATCCATCGTATAAGATATCAAAGATGAGGCATCAATTAGCACAACCCATAATCATGTGACCCATACCTGTCCATGCTATGTGTGTTCCATCATCATCACTGTCGGAGCTCTATGCTACATCCTCTAGCCGTGTGTAGCTCCACAACCTCCATGTTACAACTCTATCCTATGTTTATGAGCTATTGATGACTCCAAATCTCCTCTATCAAACTCCTCCTATGTCGTGAGCCTAGGATCGCCAAGTGCACAACCATATTTGTCAACTCTCTTAATTGTATGGGTGAAGAACCAATTAAGATTGGAGTAACTCAATAGCAACATTTTGAAAACAAGCTTCTCAATTCTTAAATTGCAATTGCTAAAATACTTGATTCAAAAATCAGAATTCTAGTTCAGAAATGAGATTCATGAGTGAAACTCTTTGATTTGTATCTCGAGTGGTTCAGCAATCGGATTGGTGTGGAGAATGAAAATCTTCCTTACATCTTGAGCTTTTCACTCATCAAGGAGTTGTATAAGAAACTTAGCATGCAATAGGTTTAGGTCGGTACATCATCGGTTTCATTTATGTAGGTTTCTTATTTCTATTTTAAATTTGAACTTAGTGTTTCTATTTCAATCTGAAAGCATTTGTCTTCCAAAAGCTTGCACACGTTCCTCCAAATTGGCACAAAGATAACTCAGATAACCTTTGTTTCATAGGAGTTTCAGAAATTCAGATATAAATTTCAGATTCAAGCTTGGGGTACTTCTATATCTCAGACATTCAGAACTCATATTTAGAGAGTGTTTGAGAGAGCTTTTACTTATTTAAAAGTAATTTTTATAGAGAATATTTTGAAAAGAGTGTTTGAGAGAGCTTTTACTTATTTAAAAGTGATTTTTATAGAGATTATTTTGAAATTAATGAGAAGCTAAAATATGAAATGTTTGGAAATATAAGTCAAAAGCTAATACAAGGTAAAGTTTGAGTATTTGATAAATATTTGCTTTTAACTAAATTTTTAGTTAAATGATAATAATATCCTTAAACATGAATATTGTTTGAAAAAATAAACGAGTGTTTATATAATTATTATTATTTTTTGAATATTGTATCAAAATTAATTATTTTTTATAACATGAATGTTTGAAAAAATATATAAAATTAATAGAAATAAAAATATTTTTAAAATATCAAAATTTATATAAATACACATAAATATGTATAAAAATTCTATAAATATAAATTATATAAAAATAAATACTTATAATAAAATATGATTACTAAAGCAAGAAAAAAAAAGTAGATTCATTTATTAAGAACATAAATGTTACTTTTAATTTTAATCATAAATACAAAAACAAAATTAAGAAAAAATATTAAATTTTTGCTTATCGATTTTGAGTAAAAGTGATACAAATTGAAACAGAATTTAACATTCACAAACACTCAAAAGTCCTTCCATGCAGTTAGAATCTAAGAAACACTTAATCGAAGCTCTACCAAACACTCCTTTAAACCACTTTGAATTCTAGAACAAGAGCTGTTAAGAAGTCGGTTTCAAAGAATCCATGTTTTAGGAATTTTCAAACCTGAGGTATGAAGGGTTGTCAAAAAATAAGATTCTAATTAACACTGAAACAAGTCTTTCAAGAATTGAAACTGCATAGGATTTGAGGAAGAACAATCACTATACATCAATGAGCAGGCATATGTTTTCAATTAGATTTTTTTATGATCAATAACTTGTAACTAGCACTTGGCACACAACCTAAGAGAGCTAACACATAAGTGCAGATTCCGATTCTTCTTTTTTTTTTAAGTAACAATTCCCTTTTGCCATCTTGAATTGCACTCATAATACACTAGTAGAGAATCAAATCAAGGCAAGCATCGTAGACAAGTAGTAAGCAAAATAAAATAATAAACTTGAAAAATAATATGAATAACTTAGACAAAAAGATAAATTTAGGGATTTAATAGAAAAATTTACAAATCTACAGCCCCAAGACAAACCCTAATCGATTAGAATTTTATCACCATTAACACTTAAAAAGATTGTAACCCTACTTCAAGAAACAAAATCAAAGGTGATTTATGAAGCGGATGTGGAAAGATAATGCTAGGGTCCAATTATTTTGATGGATCGCTGGAATAGAGAGGGTCTCTGGAAAAGGGAGGGTCGCTGGAACAAAAACGATTACTAAAATTGTGAAAATAATATTATATGCGAGTATATTTTTTTATCTCTTATGCGACCTTTAGAAGCGATCTTAACCCGCTTCTAAGACAAATTTATAGAAGGGGTTTCAAAGACCATATCTATATGTGTCCAACAACAACTGTTTAACAACCGCTTCAAAAAAAAGATCAACTGAAGCGGTATTAGAAGCGGTTTACTTGGACTAATTCTATTGGTTATACTTTTACAACCACTTAATCAACCGCTGCTAATTTTCCTGTCCTGATATCCATTTTTTTGTAGTGTTGGGGCAAATTTGGCTACCCAAACTCATGGCTAACCAAGCTTGCAGTCGTGAGCTAACGACAAGCCAAACTTGTGGACACAAACTCACGACATGAAAGACGAGAGGAGAGGGAAGGGGAGAGGAGCGTACCGAGATTGAGGAGGAGAGGATGTCGGAGCACAGAGAGAATGTCGAAGAGATCGGAGAGCACGAGATCGAGGAACATGAGATCGGGATTTAGCTCTAATTTTGATCCCCAAAATTTGGACGGAATTTTTTTTCCATCGCTATGTTAGCGACAAGATTTAAAGTCCATTGCTAAATAGCAACGAAATTATATGTTTCTATCGCTAACAGAGTGACGAAGAAGAGATTCCGTCTTTATTTTGTCGCTATTGATTGACGGGAATTAAATTCTATCATAATAGCGATGGAAATTTTCTTCGTTGCTAATTAGCGATGGAAGCTAAAATTTGTTATTAATTAGAGATAGATTGTAATATTCATCTCTAGTTTAGCGATGGATTTTAATCTCCCTTGCTAATTTCGTTGCTAAATCAGGTATTGTTTATACGGTAAAAAAAAATATCGATAATGGATTATGGGATCTATTGGTCGCTTGAACTATTTGAGAATTACTTTTTTCAATTTGCAGCATAGTTAAACTTTATTGGCTTAAAAGATATTGCAACAAGTTACAAAGTGATCGAGTCGATACATTCCGTCAACCCGGTCGACGAGAATTTTGAAAAGCCAAAACGAGTTGTATGACCGCAATGTAAAGGGACCAAAAAGTTGTCATGAATGAGAGATTTGACCGTGGGTCGCCGAAGTATGTGCGCTTAAGGTTCGCAAGCAATGCATTCCGTGCAGAATTCCTGTGCTCATTAACTTCCTTGAAGACTTGTGAAATGTAGCATCTGTCATAGTCGACCACCACCTCCTTGCAAAGCCTGTTGAAGAACTGGGCGACCTGTTCGTTGTTGCCCAGCCTGCTGACGATGATCCCCTTTAGCTGGAGTATTTCCACATCTGCAGCGGTGTCAATGATGCAAGACATGAACAAAGCATAAGCCGTGACGGGGTCATCGTTGCCAGCGGCAGTACTGCCGTTAATGCGACACTGCTCCAGCGCGATGAGATTCCTCAACAGGATGTTGGTGTCAATGTGTCATCGTCCACCTCGATCTGGGGGATCTTCAGAACCCTTCCCTTGAAGCTGATGTCTATGAAATTCGTCGGCTTTCGCTTCTTCCTGAATATGATTCCCGTCTCCTCCAGGCGAGTCGCACTCGGAAGCCATCCTAGCCTCCTCCAAGTTGACTGACGATGATGATCGGGTGGAGGATTAATACTTATACTTGTGTTTAACGGCACAATGCATAAGTAAAACAGATGGAGAATGTGGTGAATTCGAGTAGCATCATTAGGCACTCGTGATATCTCGTTATCGACAAAGCCATTGAAGATCAATTGGACAACCCATTGCTTCAGCCTACCACGCTCGTTAGGGAATGCGGAGTCGAACAAAGTCTCAAGCAAAAAGAAGGGCAGTTGATTCTCCAACAGCAACATGTCTCGGGCCACTACTGCTCGCGATCGTTGCCAGTTCATAAAGATCAGGTTTTCTATTCCTTCCGACGACGATGCATTCCACAGCCATAGAATCTCGATTACAAACACACAGTCTAACAACATCATCATGATAAATTCATTTTCGCACATCTGGATCGATTGGGTTGAGTAAGCATTACGAGCTTCGGTTGCTTTTGCCTTGATTAATTTGAGATAGTCCTTGAGACCCATTCCTGGATTTTGGGACAGTAGCTTGTTGAGCAAAGACCACTTATGTCGATTCATGGCTCGAAGGTGACGCTTATGATGATGATAGGGCCCGAGTGAGACCATCATTGGCTCGTAGGCCTCAGGTTGGACACCTCTTAAAATTTCCAAAACTTTGAAGATTGTTGGCTCTTGTCCCGTTGGCCTTGCTTCTTCATGGCTTGCAATGACCAATCGTCTATCCTCCAATCTTCTCACCCATTCATCATCTAAGTCGATTGTAACACTCATCGAAGAAGGCCTTAGCTACAGAAGGCGTTACGAATTGGGGAAACGGAGAGGCAAAATGAGGCGAAAGCGGAAAAGTTCTCGCTTCCCTAGTTCATCATGAATCACCAATCTTTTAAACGATCCCAGTTCACAGCGCGACGTCAAATCCCTAATCCGGAGCGGACATCACAATGCATGATTCTCGAAACCCTAGCTTCCGGACCCCAAAGATCGAAAACTGGACTAGATTTAAGAACAGAAAAGGTACCTTTTTAATCGCCGGAAGAAGAAGGGGGAAGGGGGCAGATCACCGTTCCTCGTCGCCTTCTCCTCGCCTCCTTCCCTCTCGATTAGTCTTGGTCGATGGCTGTACCCGTCGGCAACGACCATAGTCAACGCTCGAGGGCTCCTGGACCTTGTCAAAAAGGCTGGGCCGGCTTATACTATTTCGGGCTTCGTTGATTGATGAATTAGGCCCAACAAAACCAATTCCATTCGGTCTAGTTGGACCGGTCCTTAAACTGATTAGATAGAGAATCCTTCTCGTGTCATCCCTTATTTGTTTGGACCGTAACCGTAAGTCAAGCCGCTCACTAGCTATTCAGATCTTAGTTAAAAAAAAATTATTCGATTAAATTAATGAATTGAGATTGAACTCAGTCTAGTTTCGAGCTCAAATATATTATCGAGCCAAACTCCAACTTAATAGTATCTAGTCTGTGAGCTTATGAAACCAAATATATAGACTTTGAAGATATTTTTTAAATAAAATGAAAATTGATACGTAATTTTAATTGATATTTTCAATTTAAAAATATTTATTTTCTCATTTAAATATCAAGAGATAAACAAATAATCTTTTTTTTCCCTTAAAAATTTAGATTTTATTCTAATAATAAATTGACAAAACTATATAAAATATATTAACCGTATTTCATTTAAAAAAATTCTCTGAAATCAATTTACTGAAAAATTTGATAAAACAATACCTCTTTGCTTTATAGTTATGATGTCGATAGTAACAAAAAATATATAAATATAAAGATTTTGAATGAACAAGAAATACAATCATGTAAAAAAAACTTCTCATCAATTTAGAAGGTAAATAATGTTTAAAAAAACTATTAAAAAATATAATTTCAATCAATTGCATAAAATCTTAATTCAACTGTCATTACTAATTCAAAATTTTAATGAATCACATGCAAATGAAATTAAAAATATTTAATTTAATCACATGTATCTGAATATAATTGTCTGGAGATATTGCATATTCCCATATTCGTCAAACAGGGTAAAATCATCAAATAATTAACAAAATTTGCAGAAACAGCGAATTAATGATGAATAATCAACATAAAATTAAGGAAGAAAAGGAAGAACTCATAAGAAATTTTAAGGCTTCTTGAGCATGCATATTGGCTCTCATAAATGAAACCAAATAAATAGGCATGGGTTGCGTTTACCAGATTAATTTACTTCCAAGAATATTCATCATGATTAGCTAAGAAAATAATTATTCTGAAAAAATAAAAATTAAGGATGAAAAGGTAGAACTTACAGGAAATTAGGCCTTGTTAAGTATGCATATTTGCTCTCGTAAATGAAGCCAGATATATAGGCATGAGTGTTTGAGTTTACCAGATTAATTTACTGCCAATGATATTCATCATGATTAGCTAAGAAAATAATAGAAAACAATTGATCGATACGTAAATGCATTGCCATGAAACAGTTGACTTTAGTTAATTAAAATATCTTGATCATTTCATTTTATGAAAACACTGGCGCCATCAGGACAAAAGGTTAATTTGATTAATTCAAACATCTTTTACAAAGACTTGAGTGCGACTCAAATACTATAACTTCTTTTACAAAGACTTGTTCAGATTGATATAAAAATAAGTAGTTGCATTGCCTAAATATTTAATGTTATTTAAACTGGTTACATTCACACTGATCGATAAGTGTAGTTGCATGGCATGAAACAGTCGACTTTGGTTAATTAAAATATCATTGTTTAATTTTATAAAAATACATTGATACACGACGATCTGAAAATTTTAATTTTTTAAAATTATATTTCTCTTTTCTATTTTAAAATTTTTAATCTGTTTAGGATTTTTTTTTATTTTGAGCCTGTTAAAAATTTTTTCCTTTAAGTTTAGATTTTTTTTTTCTGTTAGTTTTTTTTTCCTTTCTAGTGCTTTTTAGGATTTAGGCCTATATAAGCGTTTAGTTGATGTTATGAGGAGTTTTTGGTTTAATAATAATTTTTAGAAGTACCATTTATTTCCCTATTTCCTTTTATTTCCCGTAATCACAGACGAATCAACAGAATCAATATAACCCGCAGGATAATCGCTATATTGTCTGACGCTAGTTAATATTAGAGCTTTTTCAATCCTATGGATGGTCGTCATGGTGGTGATCATGGTAGGCAAGTTTTGCCTAAAGAAGCCTCGCACCATCAGTGTAGCACCCTACTTGAAGATCTACAGAGATAAGTTACAAAGTTATCTTAACTTCTAGTGATGCAAGATCTTAAAGGTCGTAAGTTCTCTTATCCTAATTTTGGTTCCACTTTCAAGAACATATATCACAATGTGCTTAGTTTCGGGAACACCGTGGTTGAGAGGAGCATCATATAGACTTCGATTTTCAAGTTGATCTGCTTGAGTTTTCTAGTACATTACTGTTGGTGCAGGTTGCACTAACGGTCTAACTCATGTTTTGATGAATGACAAAGTAAATTAAGTTAGGTTTAATGTGATCTAATGATTTAGCTAAGTGTGCAAAAGAAGTCCAGATAGGTCGACGAGCTGACCGGATATCTGGCAAGAAATCCAACTAGGTCGACAGACTGACTGGATAACTGGTACGAAGTCTAGATAAGTCGACAGAATGACCGGATATCTGACATGAAGTACAGCTAGGTCAACGGGTCGATTGGATAGCTGCCATGAAGTCCAGATAGATCGACGGGTTGACTGGATGTCTGGCAAGGCGGTAAGTTAAGGTAAGTCACTAGAGGGGAGTGACTTGGTGAGGACGTGTTTCCCGTTTGAGGGAACAGTAGGCGTCGATCCTAGATCCATTTCGAAAATCTAAGTTGAGATATTTGTTATATATTATGCTAACTTTGTTTTGTAGGGTAGTATAATTTTTATTTGCCTTGGATTAACTTTTTCTTGGGTT
>JBBMJZ010000067.1:20361974-20373464 GCA_037833815.1 Zingiber zerumbet | reverse complement strand
TTCACTAACAAATTGTAGGTCAAAAATCAAGAAAGGCTATTCACCCCCCCTCTAGCCGAACACAAAGGTCCTAACAGCTTTTACCGGAGAAGGATTTTCCAAGCGTGAGAAAACCTAGCCGTGCAGTTTGGTGTGGGCGGCTGATCGTGGCGTAGGGAGGATTTGTCGTGGCTTGCGTCGAGGATGGGAAGGTAGCTGGTTGCCGCAGAGAGAGCTCGCGTCTAATCTTCAGCGAGAGAGACGATTCAGTTCCCGGGTTCGGAGAGGGAGGCACCTGCGCTTCTGCTAGGGAGTTAGCACAAGTCAGCGCTTCTGCTAGGGTTCGCGAAGAGGAAGGATTGCGAAGAGAGGGAGAGCTTGCGGCTAGAGACGGTTGAGTGTCGTCGCCGCTTCTGCTAGGGTTCACGGAGAGGAAGGTGTGCGGAGAGTGGGAGAGCTCGCCAGTGCCGCTTTTGCTAGGGTTCGTGGAGAGGAAGGTGTGCAAAGAGTGAGAGAGCTCACCGCCGCTTGTGATAAGGTTCATGGAGAGGAAGGTGTGCAAAGAGTGGGAGAGCTCGCGGAAGGAGATGGCTCGCGATGTGTGAAGGGTTGAGCACCGCTTCTACTATGGCTCACAGGAGACGTTTGAGGGAAGGTGTCACATTTTTTTTTCCTCACCCTTTACTCAGCTCCTCAAGCGAATGACGTGGACAAAACTGCACAAAACCGCAACATAAGGAGTGATGCGCGTGGATGCCTCCCGCACGGAGAGGCGATCCTTTGATTTATAAAAAAGTGGATCAGGGGATGAACCATTTACGCAATTGTTGTCGGATCGTAGTTGTGATTCGGTCACAATTGGTTACAATTTCTCCCTGAGTTCATCGTCTCTTTAGGTTATAATTTGGGTCAGAGCGGGTGGATGGAGACCGCCGACAGTGGACAAATGGCTAGGTAGCCTAGTGTCGAGCTGGGAGCGGCCTCCGGGTGGTCTCCGACCACTCACCCTAATCAAAACTATAACTTGGGGAAAACGGTGAACCCAGGGAGGAATTGTAACCAATTACGGTCGGATCGCAACCACGATTCAACCGCAAATTGCAAGCGATCCATCCCCTGATCCACTTTTTATGGAACAGAAGATCTAGGCGCCTCCCATGTGAGAGGCGCCCACGATGATCACCCATTACGGCTCAAGCTATCAAAAGCTTATATATATATATATATATATATATAATTCTTTTCACTATATATTAAGAGCATCTACACCAGACTTTTTTTATCTAAAATACATAATTTAAGATAATAAAGTTAAATTTTTGTTCAGTACATTATATATATATATATATATAAGTTTTTTATTTTTTTCCCTCTGTAATATTTAGGAAATAGAATTCATTCCCTAAATTTAGAGAAATACTATTTATAAATGTTAAATTTAGAGAATAGATAGGATAGTTGATGTAAAAAATGTTAAACTATCCTATTTAAAATTTACGATAAAATTTTTAAATAAGATAACTAATATAGACATCTAATATCACGATTAAAATTATTTTAAATAGTTTGAAACAGTGCTAGTGGGTAAAAACAGAGCCCATGGAACTCAGTGCATGCGATGGTAAATGAACGGAAAGTTTTTGAATTTTTCCAATAACCAGTAAAGAAACTTTCACCTCTAGATGAATGAACGGTAAAAATACTTCAAAACTAGACATTCCTTCCGAAGGTAAAAAAAAGGAAAGACTAATTCCGAAGATATAAACAGAAGGAATATTCTCATGAGATCAGATCATGAGAAGCTTAAAAAAAAAATTGCTAGAAAGGGCATTGGCATGGAAGGGAAGTCAATTTGTCGACATAGATGTAAAAGAGACAAAGCAAGGGACAAAACAAACAAACAAAGATTGTATTATGAAAATAAATTGATCGATCTCCTGAGTTGTGGAAAAATTGAAGCCAAGGCATGAACAAAAGGTTGAGGGGGAAGAAGCCTAAGTGAGAACCATACAGCTTCTCTAAATCTAAATAAATGTACAATTGAAGTTTGACAAAATATATAGCTTATAAAATATGTAAATGGACCATTGAATCTGCCAAATCGACTTATTAAAATTGAAAAATTTTGCCATGGAAAACGATAATGAAAAAACCGAAGGTACGAAGGCGGCGACAAAATGGGGGCGACATGAATAGTGATTATTATTATTTTTTCAACACTTTGAGAAATGTTGTCCCAGCATGATAATATATATTTTTTTATTTAAAAAATGTTTTAGTAATATTATCTGTGTCCCTGTCTCCTCCTCACTCCAACTTGATGTGCGCGCTTGAGGCGGTAGTTGAAGATGATAAAAGAGAATTCAAAGAAGGAAAGCAACAATAATGATTGTGCATAGGAAATCAATCAATAAAAGGAACAGTGCAGACGATACTAACATATCTAAGTGCACCATCCCTCCAATGGAAGCCCCCTCAAAATTATCATACCCCTCCTCCACGTGTCTTTGGAGCGCAGGTAAAGAGTCCCTCCTCCACGTGTCAGTGGAGCGCAGGTAAACAGTCCATGGTGGTGTTGGCCCCCCTCCCCAGATGGTAAGACAGATGGTAAGATAATAGCTATTTAGGCTTTTAATTTTTTTTGTCGATGTTGGATGAAAAAAGTTTTAGAATTGCACCCGTCGCTTTTATGGTCCGGTTATTTAAGAGAGAGGAAACTAAAATTTAAAAAAAAGTTATACTAGAAAAATTGATCATCCTAATATCGGATAAAAAACAACGGATGAAAAAAAAATGATGCATGTACCCATTTTTATTTATAAAATTACATCATATACCTAAAAATGACGTATATACCCTTTTAATTCACAAAATTATACTATGTACCTAAAAAATGACGCATGTACCATTTTTATTTATAAAATTACATTCCATGTATCCACCTTTCTCTATCAAAATAAATAAACATACAAAGAAAGAGATTTCTTTATCCTTTCTTTTCTCTTTCTCCGAGGATAATTTTCTACTATAGATTCATTTCCCTTCCTCATCCGTGCTTTGGAGTATAGCATAGGTGGAGTTCATTTGAATAATTTAAAAGGTAAACAACGGATAGGTTAAAGAAACGGTAAATTAGAAAAAAAATCCATAACCATAACTTTAACTTTGCATGCAGTCTCTATATCTAAAAAAATTTTGTTTTCACTCCTTGCACACAAAGTTTCATTTTCTTCAACTCCCTCATGCAAATATCGTTACCTAATTACCCTTCAATTTTGTAGGTTCAAAAAATCCCAAAATAAATATAATTTATCTTAAATTCAATACTTTAAACTAGAATCCAGTATATTTTTATCAAAATTTAGTACTTTAAAATAGAATCCAGTATATTTCTATTAAAATTATCCCCTCGTATTTTTTAGGTATAAAAAATATAAAAATAAGTATAATTTCTCTTAAATTCTGCACTTTAAACTAGATTCTTGTATATTTTCTATCAAATTGAACATGATTTTTTTCCTACTTAATATAATTTCTTCTAAATTCAGCACAATTTAAAGAAAATCTAGTATATTTTTTCTATCAAACTGAGTATCATTTAAAGAAAATATAGTATATTTTTCATCTAACTGAAGTGGAAAAAAGAGTCGTGATAGAAAATATACTGAATTCTAATTTAATATGCTGAATTTAAGAAAAATTATCTTCATTTTTAGACTTTTATAACTGAAAATATCAGGGGTAATTAGGTAAATTAATATCTATTATATTTGACTAGGGAATAGAAATAAAGATTTTGAACAATAGAGACTACATGTAAAGTTAAATTTATGATTAAGAACTACATCCAAATTTACCCTTAAAAAAACATGGATTGGACTAAACCCTCGGTGAGTTTACATCATCCCTATCTAACATGATAATAAGGTAGCCCTTCAAATTACTCAAATCTCTTCTCTACATGTCACAGGACATTGGTACGTTGGTCGGTAGATTCCAACGATTCAATACGCAGTTCGACATGCAAGAAGTCTATTAATTGACCAATCAGCTGTTCAAGCCAACCCATAATTCGATTACACAATTAACAAGTACATCCAACTTTAGTGGGGGAGGGGTAGTGAAGGTCGGTTAATTAAAAGAGAGGGATGCTCACCTTTAATAATACATAGTCGATAAGGATTTAGACATCTATTCGTTAATCCGTATAAATCGTTTGGAAAAAATTAAGAAGACACCCGAATCAAATCCCTTTGTCAACGGCTTAATAAAGATTAGATTAACACGAATCAAATCCCTTTGTCAACGGCTAAATAAAGATTAGATTAACATGAGTGTTAAGTTTCTGTGAGTTAGATCGGACAAACAAAGTTGGGCAATTATTAAGCGCTACTGTTGCTAATGGAGAATCAAAATAACTTTAAAAAAAAATAAAACAGAAAAATCCAACGCTATCTCCGTCATTTCCCTGCCCCGTTTAAATGGAGAGAGATACGAGAAAGAGACGTGAGAAAGCGGTGGGTTTTGAGGCGCTTTTCGACCCGTACGATGTGTGCTCTCCGCCAATCACCGATCGACAACGCGACGGATCATCGCGGTGAATTCCATCGCTGCCCATCTAGTTTCTACAAAACCAGCCGATGCTTGTTCTACCACGGCGGTGGTGCTGGTGCTGGTGGTGCTGCTGCTGCTGCTGTTGCTGCCTTCCGCCCTCCGTCTCACGCAAGCTCGAGGACGCCGGGTGGTCGGGCGGAGAGGATGGGGAGGGGAAGGGTGCAGTTGAAGCGGATCGAGAACAAGATCAACCGGCAGGTGACGTTCTCGAAGCGGAGGTCGGGGTTGCTCAAGAAGGCGCACGAGATCTCCGTCCTCTGCGACGCTGAGGTCGCCGTCATCATCTTCTCCGCTAAGGGCAAGCTCTACGAGTACTCCACCGACTCCAGGTGCGATTGCGGCCTTCTCGATCATGACCGTCTTCCGCCGATCTTTTCCAAGATGAACCTAAATTAGCTTTAATCTTTCTCTGCCTGTCTTCCCATGACCGAAAAAAAAAAATTGCTTGTTTTCTACTGTTTTATCTTCGAAATTTTTTAAGTGTTCTCCAATCAAGTCTTCGTCAAGTACTCGCTTTTTTATAATTTTTTTTTGCTTTGAAATTTTGCATCGTACAAAAATGGTTCGATTTTGTGATATTAAAGAGCTGTTCCCGGATCTGGGCTCGGGTGCTTCCCCTTTTCTGTATTTATCTCCTAGCTAAAAGCAGTTGCACGCGTTAGGGTTTGTTCTAAAGAAGGGAGATATAAATCGTTGTCGTACACCAAGGATGGATATTGATATTACGACAAAAAGGGTGCTCAATCATTCCTCTCTCGTACACATACATGTTTTTCCCCAACTATTTCATGCTCTGAGATCGGTTAATTACTTTTCTACCTTGGAACTAAGTCTAGGGTTTGCATCGATCGTTTTCCTGAACTTTGCTTTTCGGTATTGAGATACAACTCATAAATTCCCCGTTTAGTCTGCCCTTTTGCTTCATTGTATGATATCAGAAGCAAGATCGATTCTTACTTGCAAGGATGGTATTCGGGTCTTCCTTTTATCTGAATTAACTTCTTTTACCTTTACCAAATATACGAAAGATGAAACTTTTAGATGATCTCTCTTCAGTCATCAACATATTCGCATTCTCTTCTTGAATGGTTATTGATCATCTACCTTTTCTCTTCAGTCTTCTCAGTCTTTAGCATAAACTGGTTCGGTCGCACAAGCTCATGGTCTTTGTTGACAGTTTGTTTCGACTCCAGCCATTGCGTTTCACGCTGGATTGATCAGAAGAGGCTTCTCTCGTCGTTTCACTTCGATGAATATCCTCACCTTTTCGTGGTCTTCAACATTTGTTTTTCCTAAATGGCTGGGACTTCTCAGTAGTATTGTCTTCTCTAAAAAAAGGTGGAAAAAGGGGAGAAGAAGTACTATTCTGAACTTGCTCTTGTCAGGATAGGGCAGAAATCTAGTACATTTTTGCCCAGTAGTTCTACAAATTCAATGATATAAAACAAAACACGCGATCGAAAATTTTGTTATGTAAGTTTGATTGCATGCGCATGGTTTGGTTCCCTGAACAGTATAGAACATTGGAATTAAAAAAACTATCTGTCTAGATAATATCCACTTTCTGGAAGTACGGTATTGATATGAATGAATATGAATAATTCGATATTAAACTGGTTAAAATGATGAATTGTGCCATTTGATCTTAATGGCAGAAAAGGATCCTTAACGGCTTAGAAATAATAATTAATCATGTTGTGATCGCTTAAGAATGTTGAAAAAAAATGCAAAAAATAGAACATTTTTTTATACCCTCAGTTTAGTTCAAACTTTCTAATGTTTAACTACTTAATTAATTAGTTTTGGCTTTAGAAAATTATGGAAAACTAGAAAGAATATTTTCAATAAATCATTTTCTTGATAGCTACTAGTTTGCGTAGAATATCTGATCTAAAACTCTATTTTTACATATAGTAACATGATATCATAAATAATTAAGTGAAACCTTTTTTCCACTTTTAGCATAAGTAAAATAAATAAATAATGAATATGTAAATTATAATTCTAGTAATAAAAAAAGAGTTTGATATAATAAATAACACGGAGAATTTTAGATATCTTAATTTATTATTCAATACTATGAGGATATTGATAAAGATATAATTAATAGTATAACAGAAATTATTGAAAAAAAGGAGCTTTTAGAATCTTGTAAAATTAAGGATGAGCAGATATAAGATATAACTTTAATAGATGATAAAAATAACATCTCTCTCTCTCTATATATATATTATACAAATACACTGAGTTAGGCATATAAGCATATAATACTAAGATAGCTTTTCATCCACAAGGACTACATGCCTTAAATACAATTGTATGCTGGCTGCTTTACGAATTTGGCAGATTAGTAGATAGGTAGCATGTTATTGATGTGTTTCAATTATCTATTTTATTATGTATTTATGTTTTAAATACGTGTTTGCATTTTTCCAGTCTCACTGAACTTTCTATTAGCTAAATACACGTCTTGCTAAACATTTTATTTTTGCAGTATGAAAAACATTCTTGAACGTTACGAACAGTATTGTTATGCAGAAAAGGCACTTGTATCATCAGAACTTGAATGCCAGGTTAGCAAGATTTCTTCATTCTCTTCCAATTAATCTATTAGAAGGAAATTCACTCACCTTTGATTTGCCCTTTATAAAATGTTTATTTGTCATGCTTCTTTATACAAATAATGTATAATGCAATTGAATCTCATACTTCAAACTTGAACCATATCTCTCTTGATATGCTAGCTCTTTTGCATATTAATATATTTTGGTTCTTTCTATCATGCCCACTTTAAGACAATTGTGAGCTTGATAGGTTGTCTGAGTGCCTTAATTAACTAGTCAATCATATAATCTTCTAGTTATCTTTCCACAAAAAATAAAGATATTAGGAGTTTTGATCATTGTCTTTGTAACTATTGTCTGAGTCAAGGGTTTCTTGTTATGTATCAACAATGAAGAAACATAATAGTAGTTTCGATTATTGTCTTTTCAACTACTATCAAAGTTAAGAGTTTCTACTGAAGTCTGTTGTCTTGTAGGTGAAGATGAGTAAACTAGAAAACAAAGGTGACGTGATAGTTGACAATGAAAATAGCAACGAGCATTCATTCCATTTTCTTGGTTTTTTTGGGACAACCTTCGACTTATATTTTTTAGAGAAGCAATAGGTGCAATATCAAATATGACAACACAAGTACGCTAAGTGAGTTTGAGAACATAAAATTGTAACAAAAGAGAAGACGCTAACAAATAAGATTTATATTAGTGGAAGAGGAGATTAGAGTTTTCACGATATAGTGTGTGATGGTGGAGGTGTAGTAGATGAATAAAGAAAGAATAAAGGATTTATGATAGTTAAATGAAAAGGATGATGAGGAGAAACAGAAGTTGAAGACTAAAGTTTTATATAACGATGGAGATAAGCACGTGAGAAAATTAAGTTTAGGAATTTTTTTAATTAATTTAAATATACAGGATGATATAATATAGGATATAATCTAATAGTATAGAAGGATTTATATAATCGAGGATAAGACTTAATTATCGTTGTTGTATAAAGATTGAAAATATATATATATATATATATATCTATATATATTAATCTTCTGAACGGCTAAATAATTAACTCGCCAACACTCCAATATTATTTTATAAAATATGTTTTACCAAAACTATAATATTAATATGGATAATTTTACAAAACAATTAACTCATTTTAATACGGATTTATAAATGCATATGAGCACGTTTTTTATAAATGCTAAAAATTCTTATTGTAGTAGTTGTATCCCAGTGACTACTGCAGCAATTAGATAAGAATACGTTTCTTGATCATGATTTGGATGCGACCTTTGTTTATAAGTGGTTTTCTACATCTAACTAATCTTTGAGGCAAATGTATACCTGAAAATAATATCACTATAAGTTGATCATGGATCGTGGTTGCAAGTTTTCCAACGAACTATCAAGGTCTTTTTACAAATTAACTTGCAGATACCCCCAAGACTTCTATTAGGTGGTGAGGTGGTTTTCTAATCTATTTGATGTTCTTGATGATGTTGTTTATGATGAGAATTCCTATTAATCTTGTTGTATACTGAATTAATCAGATAATACCATGCAGGGTAATTGGCATCAAGAATGTGTCATACTTAAGGCTAAGTTTGAGGTTCTAAGTAAAAGTCAAAGGTAGATCATAGTTATAGCTACTGTTTACATTACATCTAATGATACGAGTTTAAGGTTTTGTATCATTTGACATATTTCTTGAGGACACTAATTGCATGCGTCAGGCATCTCATGGGAGAACAACTTGACTCCTTGACCCTTAAAGAACTCCAGCAACTGGAAAACCAACTAGACAATTCTTTGAAGCATATTCGGTCAAGAAAGGTAAACCTCATTACAATTTTGTGGTCCTGAAACAAAGGTAATTAATTTGCTAAGCATGGAGTGTTTGAGTTATTGTTATTCATTAATGGCGCAGAATCAAGTCATGTCTGATTCTATTGCGGAGCTTGTGAGGAAGGTAAAGAAAATCCTCTTCATGTTTCAGCGATTCGTCTTGCTTTAGCTATTTCCCTTTATGGATATCGACCTTCTATTAAGATTTTCTATTTGATTAACGAATAACATGAAATTAAATTTACGCTATGGCGTTCCCTTACTGATCTTCTAAAAGATAGGATGGCTAAAATAAAAAATAAACTGTAGCCAAACTTCATGGTGTAAGGGTTGGCTGTTTTGTTGAAGTTGAGATCTTTCTCCATAGTTGTGGGGGAAAAAAAAGAGAACGCGCAAGAACTTCTCAGCAAAAGAAATCTTCCAACTGCAATGATCAGGTTTGAATTGAGTATTTAAAGGAGTTGAATCTAGTATTTGTTCTGCTGAAGTGCTGATAATGATCTGTTGATTAACAAAAACATAAAATGATAAATGTAGTGTTAATTTTCAAATACTGATTGTTCATTAGGTTGGAAAAAAGTCATATACGTAGGGTGTATTTTCTTGCCATATCAACTCTGTGTATGTCATTTTTTGTTTCCTGTGATTAGGAAAAGGCACTGCAGGAGCAAAACAAACATCTAGAGAAGCAGGTGAATTGTCCTCCTTCCCTGGAAGGTTTTTTTTTCTTCCTTTTTTTCTGCTATCACTACAAGAACTAAGAATGTTCGCCAAAGGAAAATTTTGCGAGCGACAGTAAATCTCTCTCAGTATAAATTTCTACACGGAGCAATTGCACCATTGCGTCAATCCTTTTACTGTGGTTCTCAAATTTCTCCTCCGTGAACAGTCGTAGTTTCATCAATTTAAACTTCGCGGTGAGATGTAAACCACACTATCTTTGATTTGATTTGAACAAGATCATGGAGAAGCAGAAGGCAGTGGCTCTCACCCAGCAACTGCACTGGGAACAAGCCCAGACAAGAACCTCCTCTCCACCACCAGCCTTTTTCATGGCTGATCATACTAACCATGGCTTAAATATTGGGTATGAACAATTTCAAGCCCTTCTTTTCCAAGGGAAACTCAGTAGAAGACCTCATTTGACAATGCAGATGCTATCAAGGAAGGACAGCCATGGAAGAAGCTGTGGAGGCTCAGGTTCAGATCAACAGCAGCATGCTACCACCATGGATGCTGAGCCATTTGAATGGGTAGAGCATGCCACCCTGCAAGCTGATGATGATGATGATCCCTCCTCTTCAGTTAAAGTAGTTGTACTTTAAGTAAATTTTGATGTGGGTCTGCCTTCTCTTGTTTTCTCTAATGAATAAATGCTCTTATTTAAATCTTGATGTATGATGCACATAAACAATCAGGATTTCTCATCGTGTGCTAGTGTGTTGTCGCTTTAATGTAAATTAAATGATGTTTTATTTCCTGAATCATCAAAGAGATTTGTTCAAGTGTGTTCTCCATATATTTTTCCAAGATTTGAATATGTTGAAATGTTAATTATTGGAGTGTCACCTAAGACCGCCTAGGCGATAGGCGGCTCCTCCTTGCCTTTTGCAAAGGTGACGCCTCTATGCATGCGACCAATTATTTTTTTTTAAAAAAAAACGAAAATTAAAAGATTAACAAATGGGAGAGAAAATGTTACTTTTTTAGTCCTTATAATTTTTATTACTTGTTTCTCGATTATTTTAATATTATTGAAAGAATTGATGTGTTACTTGCTACTGAAGTAGTTATGACATAAGGATGAATTATTAATGGTGAAAATGAAAATGTTGAGATAAATATTGAAGATGTAAGAAAATTTCACGAAGAATTTGTATCAGATGAAAAAGAGGAAGATACATGAATTTTGAGTTTGAATCCGATACAAAGGAAGTGTTGGAGAAATATGGAGATAAACTAGAAGAAGAATTAGGGATATAAGAGATTATATGAGTTATTTCGTGACTTGTGAGAAAACTTTTGGTATTTTGTATGCCTTGTCAATTTCATACTTTCAGTTTATAGTTTGTATTTTGGTCTTTTAGTTTGTATACTTTTGCTATTTTAGTATTTCTATTTCCATTTATCTATCTATTGGGATCAAATTATATATTTTATTATTAATATTAATATATCATCAATTTGAGGATTCCGCATTGTCGTAGAATCTTGCTGAATCAATCAACTAATCGATTTGGTAGGATTCTACTACAATAGAATCCTACCAAATCAATTAATTAATTGATTCGACGTGTTGAATCGATCAACTGATTGTCTGATCGATTCAGAAGGATTCTGCGATAAACAGAACCCTACTGATGTAACGACCCAACTCCTGGTATTAGGCTGTGAGCCGGATCGTGTACAGTTATGCTATGCTAGACTGTGCGGAATGCTGGGTAAATTTAAAATTTACTAAACTACTTACTGGAGGAGCTGAAACTGGATG
>JBBMJZ010000067.1:20335104-20361874 GCA_037833815.1 Zingiber zerumbet | reverse complement strand
TAAATTATTACCTAATTTCTCTCTTTCTATTCTGCTACTTCTCATAAAATATTTGTTAATATCACCCGGCTTGATTTGAATTAATGCATCCTCCCTTTGTTTCAGTTTTCTCTTTTGAGCTCCAAACATATATTTAGTAGGAATTTTCAATATTCTTTTATTATACCTGCAAGGTATTAAAATTGAATATTAACTCAATAATTCATGACTACATTCAAGAGTAACAATATATTATGTTAGATTTTTTGGATAGTTCTCTAATAAAAAATTCATTAAACCAAACAATATTTAATAAGAAGAGGCCGCTACAATTACTGACAAGGTATATAAGATACTATTAGACTAATTTCAAATTTTCAATGAATAAGAAAACACATTATCTTATAATTTACATAATATATTTATATAAGCTAATTGTAAGTTCAAAAGATTCGATGACCTAACTGATTTTCTAATAGGTGATAGATACAAACTATAAAGTAAAAGACGTAGCATGGAAAATCATCAAAAATGAAAAATGAAAAGGAGTTTAACCTTTTCTAGAAAATCATCAAAGTAAGCTAATTGCATGTTCAATTATGAATTAACAAGTCTGAAACTAGAATTGATAAAAGAAAAAAAAATCTGTGAAAATGATAGCACAAAAAGTAAAGCAGAGATCAAGAATTGATAAAAGAACGCTGGAGAAAAGAAATACCATCTAATGACCTAACTAAATTTTTTCTGTGAAATAATAAAAGAAATATCATCCAATTATCCAATACAAAAAGTAAAGCAAAGAAAGTCTAAAGAACGATTAAAATTTAAACATTTAAACTTAATATTTAGAAAATGATGCACAAAAATAAAATCTAACCAAATTGTCCAATGCCCAAATCCTACGGCTGACGGATCAAAATTCAAAAATGTCAGAGAATTGGAGAAGAAATTGGAAAGAACACTGTGATGTTAGCGGCGTTGGTGCGATGCAACGCTATGCCTATGTGCATAGACTTAAAATGCCTTCTCGCCTCTCTAGGGATGTCCTGTAGAAGGGATTAGCAAATGCGTTAGAGAGATATAAAAGCCAAGTCTTTACCTTAAGTTTTTAGAGGATCATTAGAAAAGTAGGAGTGGAGAGGGAAATTACAGGGTTTTTTTTCTTAAAAAAACTTGGGTGAAAATAATCTTTATTAGGCACGATTGTAATTGAGAAATTGGGGGGAAACTCTTGTTTTCTTGATGAAATTTAGTCCGCTACAGCTAGGTTAAAAGAATGAAAAGCTCGAGAAATCTTGAGTTCTTAACCAAAAAAAATCATGAAAAGTCAATCTCGGCAAAATACCGATCTCAAAAAAAGACAAAGAAGTGAGAGGAAGAGAGCGAGAGGAAGAGGGGTCAGGGATGAAAGTGTGAATGATATTAACTCAGGACTTGATTGGCACCGACGGAGAACCTTCTGGAGATGTCTTTGTAGAGCATCCGACGGATAAGATATTTGGCCACCCTCCGCCGGAGACACCGAGCGAAATATCCTCAATGGGAACCTCAGGTTGCCCCACGCGGCCACCTTGAAGGTCTCTGGCTCTCTGTCGCAGTCGAGTGCGTGCGGCGTGCCTCGGAGCCGGGAGAAAACTGAAAAGGATTTAGCGAATTAACCTTTTACCATAAGTGTTTTTGTATAACAAAAAAAAATTGGGCCCTTTCCTGGGCCGGGCCTGAGGCGGTCGCCTCTCTCGCCTCATGAAAGGTCCGGCCTTGCTGCCGAATTACATATTCGCGCTGTATTTCCTGGTGACCAACCCATCGTTCGGCTACATTCAAGTCTACTTGTGCAACAATATCAAGAAGATTCTACAGAGCGTACCTGTCGAACAACGCAAGAGGAAGGCAGAGTCACTGGCGTTCGAGGCGGAGGCCCGCATACGTAACCCTGAGCTTGGATGCATTGGCTACATTCATCTACTGCAGTAGCATTTCACTCAGATCGAACGCGACATTCAGGAGATCACCGAGGCTCAATTTTCCGCCACCGGCTATCAACCATCGTTGGAGCATCAATATTGGCGTAAGATGCCACAGTTGACGACGATGACAGCGTAGTCATATCATGAGCAGCCAGACGGTTTTCTGATGCAGTCATATCATGAGCAGCAGACGAAATGGTCAGCATTCTTAGATTTCTTTCGAAAAAAAATCTCAGCAAAATGTCACAGTTGAAATTCGAAACTTAAATATCTGATTAGTTACTTAAAGGACCTAATCACTACACCGTAGTACCAAGGACAACACAAGATTTCTTTGAATAAACAATAGGACAATAAGGGAGAATACCAAGCTTGATACTCAAATATGTTAAAATTATGACTTTAAAATAGTCTAATATGATTCTTTTTTTATTTGAAAAATAATTTCTTATAATTATAATTATAACGTACTTATAAGAGTATCTTAAAAAATATCCACGAGAAAATATTACAATTTAGAATTAACAAATTTAAAAGGAAAATAAAATAATTTATATTTATTCATTATTTTTTTATAAATTTATATGAAATATTATTTAATTTATTTTCATATTTGGTTTTAAATTCTTTTTAGACATTATGTTCTTAAATTTGTATTCTCATTGCAAATCTATGAAACAGATTTGTTTTTATCTCAAATTTAAATTATATTTTAAATAGATTTCTTTTTACAAAAAATCATAGGACCTCAACTTTATTTTATAATCTGTTTTTTTTTTTTATTTATATACAATTTCATCTCAAATTAATTTTAAATTGTATCTTAAATTGCTTTTAAAATATTATATTTTATAAATGGATTATCAATTATATAATAAATCTATCACTAATTTATATAAAACTGAAACGAATTTAGTTTCATTTTAAAAAAAAATCTCTCTAATTTATATAAATTTTAAATTATTTTTTTTGTCTTAATTATCCATTAAATTTTAAATAAAATTTTAAACAAAAATTATATATTTTCAAATTATCTTTTTTTTTTTCACCTTATTTATATCATAAGCTACATGACGCTGTACGCATAGAGTATCCAGCCTTTTTTTAATATAATTTTTTTAAACTTTCTATCCCTATAATTTAGACTTTCCAATTTCTAATTAGATTATAATATCTAAACTAAAAAATTTTAAGATTTTATATCTAGTGTTTTTTTTCTAATTGAATTATAGTGTTTAAATAAAAGAAAATTTAAAAATGAAACAAATTTAGGTATTTACGGATATAGTAATACATTCACGTGATATAATAGTATATTTTAGAATTTATTTTTAAAAATTTTATCTCTAGGATTTAAGTTTTTCAATTAGGTTATAGTATTTGGTCAAAAGAAAATAAAAAATAAAAAAAATAGATTATAGTAATATATTTATTGGATATAATAATATATTTAGGATTTATATTCAAAGAAATATTATTTTTAAAAAATTTAAAAAATAGTCATTTATGGATATACTAATATGTTTACATGGTATCGTAATATATTTAGAATTTTATTTAATATTTTTTAAAAATTTTACATTAGGATTCAAACTTTTCAATTGAAGTATAGTGTTCAGTCAAAAGAATTTTTTTTAAAAAAATTAGACATTTACAGGTATAATAATATGTTTACGGAATATAATAATATATTTAAGATTTATATTTAAAGAAATATTATTTTTTAAAAATAAAAAAAAATAATATCCTGCGCGCGCACAGTCGCGCATGTGCGACGCGGCGGATATGAGAATTCCACGTATGACTCGATCTATATATATCTATACCGTCAGAATTTTTTATTCTCCGAACTGCTTTTCTTCCCGCGCCCCGGCTTAGGTTTTTCGCTCCCCAGCTGGGTTTGTCGCTGCCGCCGTCGTCCGACCCGTCGCCGCCGACGCTGCTGCCGCCGTCCGACCGGTCGCCGCTGCCGCTGTCCCAGCCTCCGTCCGTCTCCGTGAACCCCACCCATCCAACCCTCAGCCGTTAGAAATGGACCAGCATAAGACTCAGACGGCAGGGTGTGCGGCGTGCAATCACATGCACCACAGATGTCTGCCGAATTGCATATTCGCGCCGTATTTCCCGGCGACCAGCCCGTCGTTCGGCTACATCAGTCAAGTCTACTCGTGCAACAATATCAAGAAGATTCTACAGAGCGCACCGGTCGAACAGCGCAGCAGGAAGGCGGAGTCGCTGGCGTTCGAGGCGGAGGCCCGCATACGTAATCCTGAGTTTGGATGCGTCGGCTACATTCATCTACTGCAGCAGCATTGGGCTCAGATCGAACGCGATATTCAGGAGATCACCGAGGCTCAATTTTCCGCCGCCAGCTATCAGCCACCGCTGGAGCAGCAATATTGGCATCAGATGCCGATGACAGCACAGTCATATCATGAGCAGCCAGATGATTTCCCAACGCAGTCATATCATGAGCAGCCACCGCTGGAGCAGCAATATTGGCATCAGATGCCTCAGTTGACGACGATGACAGCGCAGTCATATCATGAGCGGCCAGATGATTTTCCGACGCAGTCATATCATGAGCAGCCAGATTTTCCGACGCAGTCATATCATGAGCGGCCAGACGATTTTCCGACGCAGTCATATCATGAGCAGCCAGACGATTTTCCAGTTCCGCAGATGACTCAGACTATGTCGGAGATGCGTCCGCTGCAGCAGCATGACCAGTTGGCCGAGATCGAGGACTTCCTCAGCGATATCCGTTCGGATGATCTGATGACAGGTGCTGCAGTCCAAACTTACGAAGCCGATCTTAAGGACCTCCTCAGAGTGATCCCTTCGACACAAGATGATGGGATGACCGACGCCGAGGCCGAAGAATTTGCCGCTGATCTCGAGGACCTCCTCAGAGTGATCCCTTCGACACAAGATGATGGGATGACCAACGCCGAGGCCGAAGAATTCGCCGCCGATCTCGAGGAGGACCTCCTCGGAGTGATCCCTTCAACACAAGATGATGGGACGATCGACGCCGAGATCGAAGAATTCGCCGCGATCCCTTCGACACAAGATGATGGGATGATCGACGCCGAGATCGAAGAATTCGCCGCCGATCTCGAGGAGGACCTCCTCAGAGTGATCTCTTCGACACAAGATGATGGGATGACCGACGCCGAGATCGAAGAATTCGCCGCCGATCTCGAGGAGGACCTCCTCAGCAGCTAGCTAGCAAGATTTCCCGAGTCAGAGCCACACTGAATACGGGCTCTGAATACATGAACATTTTTTCTTATTATTTGTTCGTTTATTATTATTAGCTAGACCTCAAGATGAACATTAAAAACGTTTCTGTACCTGAGACACATTTGTCAATTAATCAATGTAACTAATTACAATTCTTTATTTTTTATCCATGTAATTAATTTGGAAGTATCTGTTGAAATAAATTAAAGCATTTTTGCTGAACCATCATAAAGGTTAGTGAAAAAGTGCATCAACTGCACCAGTCTGCATTGCATTGACGATCACTGAATCTTTTGAATTTTGAGCAGTTTCGCATTATCTTCTGCCTTAAAATCAGCAACTGACATTTCTCATCAGCAACCGCCACTACACCAGATTTGGAGTCCACTGCAGTGAACATTTTTTTTTCTTATTATTTGTTCGTTGTTTATTATTATTATTATTATTATTATTATTATTATTATTATTATTATTAGAACTCAAGATAAACATTAATGTTTTTTTATCTTAAACACATTTGTCAATCAAACAATATAATAAATTATGTATGTTGATTGATGGATCCATAACCACATGCATTAAGTGGTTGCATCACATTGACATCACCTACCTTATAACGCACCCTAATCATTCATCCATGCAGCCCACGTTCGTACAACACAACATTCCATGGGATATATAATTTCATAAATTTTATTTGTGTCTGATCTTCACTTCACCCACCTTGAGCCTTAATGTCTAGAGAACAATAAATTCTACACTTATGTCAATGAACTCAAAATTTTATAGGAGTGAAAGGGCACTACTCGCCCAATTGTACAATTAGTGTGTTTTCATTTGCCTGCATGAACCTGTCTTATTTTTCAGTAGCATCACCAAGAAATCACTAATATCGTTACAACAAGTTGACAACAAATAAATTGTACATTTCAATTATTTGACATTCGTAAAAAGGGGCATTGTCCCACGGACTTCAGGTGACTAATCTCCGAGCAAACTACTATTTTTCAGTAATCGTTGTCTCTGCAGCCATGACTACAACTTTGCCCATGGAAGAAAACAAAAGGTACTATGTACAAATCCGACATGAAGGTCTCTAAGCACATTAAGCCAGTACAAACAAGAGTAAAATAAAATCTTCCACAGGTTAGACGGCAAAATCCACTTCCTCTCACTTTCCCATCATGCTCGAGGTTTCAAAATTCACAAGATTAGTGGTGAAAACTTTGAACGTTGGGATGTCAAGGAATTCGGTTCTCAAGTAGGTCACAATCTCCCAGGTGGAGAAAACAGTTGAATGTGTATAGGAGGACAAGGAACCGAGCTGTCGACGAGCAATGTCAAAAGCCCAGATGCTGTTGATATAAAGCATTTTTGCTGAACCATAAAGGTTAGTGAAAAAGTGCATCAACTGCACCAGTCTGCATTGACGATCACTGAATCTTTTGAACTTTCAGCAGTTTCACATTATCTTCTGCCTTAAAATCAGCAACCGACATTTCTCATCAGCAACCGCCACTACACCAGATTTGGAGTCCACTGCAGTGCACATAATGCTCCCCACTAATATACAGTCACAGAAGAATAACAAATGATAAGAAGGTCAAGGCATTTTGCAAAACAAGGAGGGTTAATAGGTGTAAAATTTCCAGATACTAACCCAATGATAAATAATACTAAGAACTTTACCGAATTTCAAGCAAATAATCACTTACACTGGACTCGGAGCAAATTTGGCAATTTCTTTCCGGTTGATAATTCCCACTTGTACAAGACACCATCATGTGTGCCAATAAATCCATAACCGTCAGATACATCTACAGAAGAAGCCCTGCAATAATAATAGAATATTGATAAATATGCTCGGTGTAATATAATTCACTGTTTTATCAAGTAACTGTCTTTGCACAAGCTCTAGTGATTTTATGCAAATCAATCAAGGTGTGACTTCAGTAAAATATCCAACAAATATACAAGCTTTTAATGCCTCATCTCCTTAGAGCAATAAATAATTGGATGAAAGCCTCTATTAAGCCATAAGCCCATAAGAATAAAATTATAGTACTAGTATGATTGAGAAATCATGTATTTGGAAACCTTATGAAGCAAACAAAATCAAATGTCTTTCATTAAACAAAATGCTGAACCAATTAAAGAGCAATACTGCATGAGAAAAAATCATCTATCATGTTTGACAAGTAGAAAAAAAATTGACTAGGAAGGAAGAACTAAAAATTTCCCCTTTTCCAACCAAAAATATTCCAGGATAGATGACAATGATGTCTGTCATAATTGCACGGCGATAAGAAACTTCATGTGAACAAATATTTGGCAACTTGGTTGAGCACAGTCTAAAAGTAACAAGAAAAGTAAAAGCTTGAAGAGGAAAGTCAGAATAGATGTGGTACTGATGCTGATTAAAGGTTAGAGTCTAAATTATTTTTCAGTGTCGAATTTTTAAAGGTTGTTTTAAGTTCTTAAAAAGCTTTTTATATTTGTTAGACCAAGTTACCTTGTCTTAAGGAAATTAGCCTTTATTTTGGTTTATCAAAGAGGTTCAAATCCACATGTAATGGAGACATTCTTCAATTAATCCAATTGTCCTTTCTCTTGTGAATTGTTCCTGGTGCTACATTAGGTATCCTTGATGTTGTTGATGCACTTAATATCACTTGAGAATTAAATACTGTGAAATGATCCACATTGCTCTCAAGACTGATAAGATAGAGAGTACTGTTATTATAACCAAATTAAATGTGACAGGACAAGAAAAGCATCGCTGATAGATCTCTTATTCTTATTTGTTATCAATCCTCTCTCACATCATTGCATTCCTCTTAATAGCTCATAAAATCATGTTTGTGAAATCATCTCTATAAAACTCTTAGCAAATTACCATGAATCTTAAACTCCAACTGAATGGTTCACTCCAAATATTTGCTACTATGAAAGAAAAAAAATTGCTAGTAACACAGCAGTTCAAGGATCAAACTATTGGTTGATAGGATAAATGATATGCAAGTGCACATTACAGGACTTTTATGTCGTCTAATCACTACCAATTTTAAACACCAACTAACTAATCTTTCTTTGATATGAAAATAACATTTTATTGTTCTCATAGTAGAATCAACAGCAACAGATCTGACACAAACAAACATGTTATTGTTCACATAGTAGAATCATTTGCAATGCAAATTTGACAGGTGAAAACCATTTTCCAATTTCATTGGTGGCATTTAGAGAATAAGAGTTTGATTTTGATGTAAGGAATTTGAAGTACCTAAAGTCCACCATGTGCCCCATGACTACAATATTTCTCACTAAAAGAGCTGGCCTCCAAGATGCATTTGAAGTCGGTTGTCGTACTTTGGGGTGATTAACCACTTGAGGATCTGTATCTGTTTCAGCAGAAACTAGTATCCACATAGCATTATCATCTTGCAATGGAGTCGCAACAGCTTCAGCAACACGATGATGTGAAGTCTCTTGCATGAGCTTCATATTCTGACAAGCTGAAGTGTTGATCTCATCTTGAAAATTGAACATACCAATTGGAAGAATCTGAAAGATCAAATTGCCCGGATTCAAAAATCTGGAAAGGAGTACCCTCTTCGATATGTTCCTAAAGGAAAACAAACTTGCTCACAATACTAGAAAATTGAGTTACATAACAAACATTAGAAAATAAAGGACTTTATGAAAGCAAACATAAACAAGAGCAAGAAGTTGACACATAGACTACTACAAAATTGACATAGACGATCATGTTGAAGAACAAAAATATAAAATATCAAGCACAATATACTCATGATGCCCACAATCAAAAAATTGAAGCATCACAAAAATCTACTATTAAAAATAGGGGAACAAATATATAATACTAACAGACATGATTTAATAAATTAACTATTTTTACAATGTAACAATGTTAAGTCGTTAAGCAACCTACCATAAACCAAAGCTGCCAATGCCATTATGACCTACAAGGAGACAGTCGCTCTTCGGTACTGTTTTCAACTCTACTGCAGGTCTTGAATAATCAAAACTTGGTAACACAAACTCCTCCAAAGATTTACTGCAAAAGCCAATGAGATATGACCATCAAATTACATATAAGCACAAACTGATATGTCAAAGAAAATCCCTCTTAGAGATTGATTAGAGCATACCATCAGCACATAAAAGCATATTAAAAACAAACATTTCATAATATCATCTCATTAACAATTTCCAGTCAGACTAGCAAAAGAAAGAGAAGGAATATGTAAGATACGATCAAAGATACCTCCAATTGCAGTTCATCAACCAGACACGCAATGCCCCACTCAATTCAGCAGCTATGACATAATTAGGTTCATAAACTGCGATGCAGGAAAGGTTCTCAATGGTTGTCAAGGTAGCTGATGGCAGAACATATCCCATAAAAACCTTTCCAATTAGTACCGCATTTTCTTCACAACACACAGATGTGCACATAGAGCATGAGCAATGCATACTTTGTGTCCTGTTGATGTTTGGGATTGATTAACTGGATGGTGTGAAAACATAACAAATATAATTAGTGAAGTTACTGATATTTCTATACCTGCAGAGAGGTGCTCTTATAGTACTAACAAAAACAATGGATTGCCCATCGGGAGTGAATTGTAAACAAGATCCTTTATACGTTGTCTATAAGAAGAAATCACTTGAGATAAGATATACTGAAAAGTGAGAAGTCACATTAGAACCTAAACACAACATCTTTCAGTCGGATGACTTACATTTCCAATTGCCGGTCCAGGAAGGAGAGGCAACATAAGCGAAGTGTAGCCAATAAAATATGGACAGATCTCTACCTGATCTTTTAAAGGGACCTTGTATATAAAGACAAACCTTTCATCACTTTCTCGAATGCCACAGATCACAGAAATTTGTAAATCATCCTCATAGGGTCTCAACAAGATGAACAAGACTGGCTTGGGTTGCCTATAGCAACCAGCAAGCTCAAAAGATTCATCCAATACTTCATCCAATCTAACAGCTCTGAACAAAGAATCATCAAACTGATAATTAGAATTTGGCTGTCTTTGGCAAATGTTTGTTTGTTCATGTCTAATATTCCTTGTGGCTGGTTTTTCATCTGAAAAAGATAGCAGTTCCGTAACTTCTATGTTTTGGCTTGGTACACAATTGACAGGCCCCTGATATGCTTGTTGGCAAAATTGGAAGGATGGATGGGGCTTACTAATGGAGTCTGTAAAATTCTCCTCTGTGCGATTAACAGAATGATCATGAAACTCAGAATGTTTCACATTAACATCAACATAGTCAGTCACATTTTGGGTCTGTGAAACGACTGCAGAATTTGATTGATAACTTGTCAGCTTGGTTTGCACACTCCTAGAAATTTCTGTTGGCCTTGCAGCTGTAACATCAGAATCCATATAATTTCTGCAGATTATACTTTCTGAAAAAGGAACATTGCAATTGCCAGAAAACTGAGATTTATTTGAAAGCCTCTCAGACTTGTTGGTTCTGTCAGTATGTTGCCCATCATCCGAAAGCAACATCTTATCTCCATTCACATTAACCAGCAATACATTTGTAGGTTCTACTGCTAATGCATGATTAAAACCTGTTTGATCTCCAACCTCACAAACTTTTTGTTCAGTAGCATCAGGAACTGCAAACTCTATCTGGTTATCCAAAACCAAACTTTGAATGTCTTTGCTGGTTTTACCATTCTTGTTTTGTGGCATTTCTACAAGTGTTGCTAGTGCACACATATCTCCCTCATTTAAGTTATTAGAACTAACATTTGCAGCAGTAGAGCATTGCCCCATGCACTCCATTTTCCATTTTCCATTATTATAATGCAGCATAGGTTCAGATATTTCCTTTTCTTCATGATTAACAACATCAGAATTCAAATATGGCAAGTTAGCACCTAAACAGTCAGCATCTGAACGTTCTTTTTCAAGACGGAGATCATCATTAAATGCTTCTTCCAAATACTCCACAAGAGAATCTGTTAAATATTCATTCTTAATTATTTCCTTAGGAAACAAAACTTCAGAGTCCAAAGGTTTTCCAGCACTCTCGCCAAGAATATTAAGATTGGATATGTTATTATTTTCTCTGGATTCAGCAGAAGCTTTACATTCAGATTCACAAGCAACATTTGTATGCTCATTTGGATGAACATCACAAACATATTTATCATCCTCATAGCTATCTGGAATCATATTCTTTGGATCTTCCAAATATAATGTATGATCAGATGTCTTATGGGGTAAGCAATCATCAATAGCATCCTCCATTTTTGCCATTTGGCATGAAATTGAAATTTGGTAATTCAATGTCTCAGGAACTTTTTCTTGTGTTCCATTCATTAGCCTATTAGCATCCAGCCCTTCTGAAAAATGAGAAGCAAAGTTTACCAAAAATAAATGTGATCTGGTAAAGAGGAGAATGAGCTACAGAAAAACAGCTTTGTACCACTTAAAACAGAATTGCAACTAATGCCTTCATGAGCCAATTAGTACTTGAGCTGTTGAGCATACCTTCATATATTTTGTCAGTCGACTGATCATTCTTAGCCATATGTTCTGCAGAGCTTGCTTTAAACAAAGTCAAAGTTGCACCAAGTCTCACTGCCTGGCTCCCATATCTTGACTTCCTTCTCACATAAGTCTTCTCAAGAAGAGGAACAGCTCGAGGAAGCAGAAAAGATATCATGGAATTTGCCAATTCTTTATCAAATACACTCAGATCTGCTTTCTCAGAACCAGAATTTGAAGAACCAGACAGTGGGCCAGTATCTGGAATTGAATCATTGACAAATCCTTTCAAAGCAGCATCCCGCAAACTTGAACATTCTGGTCCAGGATTTATGCATGTTGAACTCCCTCTCACTGATTGAAAATCAGCAGCATCACCTAACAAGCAATGTGCTATTGAAATAAAATATAGGCAGAAATGAAGCTTTATTTAGCATGTACCAAGCAACTAAAAAATGATCATAAAAAGAAGATTCCAAGAATACACACATTTTTCCACATCACATATATCAGAAATGTATAATTCTGAATAATTTTCAGACGCCAACTTTTCTCCACTTTCCACTGCTTTTGGTAAAACACCTGACGGACTCATTCTGGCATTTGATAACCTAATAGCATTTTTCTGTGAAGGTCACATAATAGAAGATATTTTATGAGAAAATGAAAAGTGAGAAAATAGTTCTACTATATATATAGGCATGAGCAAATTGAAGTTATTGTAGACAATATTCAAAGTTCAAAACCCTATGATGACTAAATCATGCCTGCTCCAATATGCATTTCTTTACCAGTATTGAAACAAATACATTTGTCTGCATGAAAATAAGATAAAAGTGAAAATCTTGTCATGATAGCCATATTAAATATCGAGAACTAGGTCCAAGAAACTAATGATTAAAATATTTAAGCATGGTACTGATGCATCAATTCACAATTTAAAATGATATATATAATATGATATGGCTATAATGTTGAGATGAATATATGGGATTACAACAGAAAATATAACAAAATAGATCTAACATCTTGAGCAATTAGTGAAGCTCAAATGAGTGGTAAAACCATAGAAAATAGGTTGAGATGGTGTGAGCATGTTCAATGATGCTAAATAGATTTTCTAATTAGACAAGCTAAAATTGATTGGCATTAAAGCCCATAATGACAGAGAAATCAAGGAAAAATCATTGAATATAATAACAGATTTGAATTGTATAGCTTAACATAGAGTCCAATGGTAGAATATAATCCATGTAGCCAACCTGCAATAGTTGGAAGTCATAATTTATTGTTGTTAATGCATATATGATATAATTTTATGTATGTATAAGGCTCTTTAACTGATGGAGAATTAATTCGTTTTTCAAAACAAACATTATATAATGAGTTTCTTAATCTGCATGAGATGCATCATGTGTGTCAAGCCAGAAATCAATATATAATCTCAAGTTCAATAGCACTGTCATCATGTACCCCAAAGGTGGCAAATTCAATATTAAATAATAAACAAAGATTCAGAAATAAAATCTAAAAAAGCTTCTAGGAATTTACACCAAACTGACTAAATGAACGTAAATGCCAAGTAAAAGAAAATCATGGTACTGCAACCAGATGGTTTAACAGGCTGATTAGTAACACCAGTCAACTTTGTCATTAGCTAGAAGGTATACGACTGAGCAAAGGTATTGAATCAAGATTGTAGCACAGTTCTATTTTTCAATAGTAGGTGAGTTATAACTCTTGAACAAATGTCTGAATACCAATAGACTAGTTTGACTTACAATCAAGTGTGCTAAAACATTAAAAACAATGTTGATCAACTACAAACAAAATAAATGTATCCCAATGAATACAAGAAACTTTTTTTAAATAACAGAAATTATAATAATAATAATAATACAGGAAGTATCATTGTTGGTCCAGGACCATCATTTACATGCCTGTGCTATACACTTCTCAAAAAGTATTTCAATATCAAATGCATTTTCCAAAGACAAAGAGAAGAATAGCATAAAGAAGTAAAGAACCATCACACTGCATAATCATCGATAGAGCATGAAGCATCAGTAACTAGACAAATTAAAGTAGATTACCGTGCTATTGTCATCATCAGAAACATTGTTCACTCCAGTGGGACAAGGATCTTGACCTGTAGAGTTATTTTCCCTGACATAGATAACATGTTTATCGACAGAATTATCAGAATCTCCCATTTCCTGTGACAGAATATTTCTTTCTGGAATATGATTGAAAATTCCTCTGCATTTACAATCTGCTACTTGTTGGCATGTATCATCACTTGCAGCAGCAGCACTCTTTGATAAGAAACCAGGATGATGTTGAGAATCCTGAATCTGAATAATATGACTTCTTGATGAGAGTAAACTCTTTTCCTTGATAAAATTTTGGTTTTTTATTTCAGAATGAGAGAAAATTACATTTTCTTTCTCTAAATTTCCAGCTCTAGAATCATTTGTCACATGGTGGTAACAAATCCTTTTAGCTCTAACAGCCTTGTTTCTGTCTCTTGTACATACTTTGTCCCTCACACCCCTTTTTCCAGCATTTAGATGCTTTTCTGTGTGATCAAGTAAATCGCTACATACAAAAGAGTCTGGAGGTTGCATCATTTTATCCAATCTTGGAACTTCATTTTTATCAGTAGGCAATACCATATCTGGTTCTGCAACTCCTTGTATATTGGCCACAAGCTCACGAAGCAATCGTTGAACAAATGGATTTCTAAACCCAAAAAGCTGCATTAAATCAGAAAGAAAACAAAACTGAATGAAAATAAAAATAAAAATCTAAATTTTGATACCAGTTCTGTGCATATGGTGTATTAGCATGTAGGCATGTCATCTAATAATATCAAGGAAATAATTAAACAAAAATATCAAGCAACTAAGTAAAAATGTTAACAAGACATGAAAATGAAAAATGCAAACCATCATTGTAACCAGAAAGTTAACCCAATTATTTGTTTAATAAGTGATTTTAAAAAAGTATAAGAAATAGTAATGACTTCAAGCATGAGTTCTTATGCCAGTTGTAGTAAGTTAGAGCTCATTAGAAGAAAAGTTAAAATTTATGTGAACATACAAACAAACTGTAGGTTTTGCTCAGCCATGGATTATAAAGTGCCAGAATGGACCATAAACTGAGATGACAGCCCCATTCAAATGTAAAGTTAGACATGAAAATAAATTTGAACAGGAATAACAATGCAATAATGGACCCAAAAGACTTACTAGATGAATAACAAGGACAAAACCAAGCGCTATTGCAGAAGATAATTGTGGCATCCAATTTCACAAACAAATTTAGAACCTCATTGTGTGATACTTGAAGGGCTAAAATCATTTTTAGTGCACATAAGACACAACCTGAATACTTCTTTATCAAGTCTTTCATATAACACAATGGTAGCAACTTGTTATTTTGCAATTAGCACCATCCACAGGTAGCCATTTCCTTCTTAGGACCACCGATCCTACATCCATGATCATTATAACAATTGCATGTTTTCATCAAAATAACAAAGCAAACCGAAGACAAGTCAAATGGTTCGGTTCAGACAATTTGAAGAATTTAAAAAAAAATTTGATGAACACTATAACAGGTTATAAGCACGAACCAAGCACATAGTAGCATCTGGAGCATGATGGTCATAATGAACAAGACTGGCAGCTGGAACTGGCCAAATTATTATTTTCATCACATTACAAGTCAAAATGAAAACAGTTAAATAAAAAAAAACACTTTTAGATGAACAAATATGAAATCAACAAAAGATACGGCCACTTCAATGTCGGCATGGTAGTAATTAGATTTAGTAAGAACCAAACAGTTTAATCCCTATTTTGTGCAGGGATCCCTTTTTGTTAATTTTGTAATGTTGTCATTGCGGTAGAGGAAAACCTACCTGGATACCATCAATCTTGGAAGAGAATCGCTTTCCATTTCCAGTTTTTACCCTTGGAACATTCTTCTGAAAGTTCACCCATGCAATATCGGGTGTATGTCCAGTAGAAGACTCTCCATCGGTTGATGCTACCTGCAGATGGTATCAGTATCATACCTACAAGGCTAATAAAGAACGGAAGAACCATAATAATGTTTACACAAAAGAGGGAGGGGATAAAGGGAGAAGCTACTACAGAATAAAATGTGAGAAAACAACTTGAAACAGACCGTAAATAGAGGCCCTTTTACGCCTTCACGAATTTCCATTTGGTATATGTTTCCACCATGAGTTCGGACAGCGTGATAACCAACTGGGTAAGGATATCTGTCTTTCCCCTATCAAAATTGCCAAAAATAGAGTAAGAACCATAGCAATGTCTAAGAAACCAAAAGCATGAAACAAGCAATGTAAACGATTAGGTGGCATGGTCTGAATGAACATTTGCAGAAGTTATGCTGTGCTGTATAAAAAATTGTCCATAAAATCTGTTCTTTGCCCTTCCCTAATGTGGAATCACCCAATTAATCTTGCATTTCTACAACTCGGTATGACTTCCTTCACATTATTATCACCGATACTGCTTGTGAAGCATAAAAATTGGCTATTTCTCATTAGCGTAAAAAATCCCTTCTCAAAGCAATGCCTTAACTGGAGAATCAACTCAACTGAACTGTTCGTACCATGACCCGGATCGTAGATTCACAAGGAACTAACTAATCGGAGATTCTTGAAGCGGAAAGAGATCGAGATCGAGATCGGAGATAAATATCTCAGAGATAGAGAGGGGAAGAAAGAGCACTAACCCTAGAAGAACTCCAGTACTTCTTATCCCATGGGCCGCAGTAGATGGCGCCGATGGAGGTGATCTCGAGCTCGCCGGCGAGAGAGCTCCCCTCCTCCATGACGCGACGCGAACAGAGTCAGGCGACGACAGAGGCCACCGTCGCTCCCACTGATACGAATCCGGTTCCCTTCTTGGAGGGAAAGACGAAAGACGGAGCGAGAGAGAAGCGCGTTCGAAATTAAAAAACCACGACAAATAATGGGCCTTAGTGGGCCGAGCACTTTACTTAAGCCGGGCTTGTGCTGTCACAGGCCCTAAATTATACCAACAATACTAACAGAATTTTTTTTTGTTTATTTATTTTTAAGTTCTTGATTACCTCAATTAAATTTTGCGTTTCAAATTTAGGGATTGTTACAGTATTCAGAATAAATAAATATATAGGCTTTGATAGTGTGTGTGACGCGCGTGGACGCCTCCCACACGGAGAGCAGATCCTTTGATTTATAAAAAAATAAATTAGGAGATAAATTATTTATAATTACCGTCGGATCATAGTTGTGATTCAGTCACAATTGGTTACAATTCGTTTCTAAGTTTATCGTCCCTTTAGATTATAATTTGGGTCAGAGCGGGTGGACGCCGACAGTGGGCAAGTGGCTAGGCAGCCTGGTGTCAAGCGGAGGAGCGGCCTATGACCACCCACCCCGACCCAAACTATAATCTGGAAGAGACGATGAACCCAGGAAAGAATCGCAACCAATTACGATCGAATCGCAATCACGATTCAGCCGCAATTGCAAGCGGTCCATCCCCTGGTCCACCTTTTGTGAACCAGGGGATCTAGGCTCCTCTCACATGTGGAGGGGCCTCCAATGATCAAAGGTGCATCCTATGTGAGAGGCGCCCACGATAGTCACCCATCGCAGCTGAAGCTATCAAAAGTCTAATATATATATATAATTCTTTTCACTAGATATTAAGAGCATCCCATGTGAGAGGCGCCCACGATGGTCACCCGTCAGCTCAGGTTATGTTAGGTCCTATTAAGTTTAATCCTGTATTTAAATGTGTAGAAACTTAGGAGCATAGAAAGTCAAGCAAAAAATGCAACTAGCGAGAAGAATGGCACGGAAGAGAGCCGACAGACTCTGTACGTCTAAGGGATGAGGTATTGCAGAACAATACACCGGCGGATGAGAAGGGTATCATAACACCGCCAAAGGTCCTAACAAGTGGTATCATAACATCTACACCAATTTTTTTATCCAAGATACATAATTTAGGATAAAAAAGTTACTTTATTAAATTTAAATATTTACTTTTCAATACATCATATATTAGATTCCCTATTTTTTCCCTCTCCTCCCTAATATTTAGGAAATAAATTCATTCCCTAAATTTAGAAAAATACTATTTATAAATGCTAAATTTAAGGAATGGATAGGATAGTTGATGTAAAAGCTTTTTAACTATCTTATTTGAAATTTAGGATAAAATCTTTACATAAGATTACTTATATATGGATGTTTTAAGTGGCTAAAATATTATCTTTACATAATATAAATTATCAAGTTAAGATCAAGAAATCGCCAAAATAACTACATCTCCTCCAGTAACGCGAGTTCAGCGGTACATCAGAAGTTCACCAACCCGTGACCTTTCAACAGAGAATTCAACAAAAGGCATCGACTTGCGTCGGATCTCAACATAAATTTCACAAAAAATGAACTTGAGACCAGGAAAGAGACAAACAGGAAGAAGCTTCCTTAATTAAACAAAAACTTTAATTGAGTGGGAGAGCTCACCGCCGCTTTTGCTAGGGTTCGCAGAGAGGAACATGTGCGAAGAGTGGGAGAGCTCGCGCGGCATCGCTTCTGCTAGGGTTCGCGGAGAGGAAGGTGTGCGAAGAGTGGGAGAGCTCGCCAATGCCGCTAGGGTTCGCGGAGAGGAAGGTGTGCGAAGAGTGAGAGAGCTCGCCGTTGCTTGTGATAGGGTTCGCGGAGAGGAAGGTGTGCGAAGAGTGGGAGAGCTCGCGGAAGAAGATGGCTCGCAATGTGCGAAGGGTTGAGCACCGCTTCTACTAGGGCTCATGGGAGAAGTTTGAGGGAAGGTGTCGCATTTTTTTTTCCTCGCCCTTTACTCAGCTTCTCAAGCAGATGAGGTGGACAAAACCGCAACATAAGGAGTGATGCGCGTGGATGCCTCCCACACGGAGAGGCGATCCTTTGATTCATAAAAAAGTGGATCAGGGGATGGATCACTTGCGCAATTGTTGTCGGATCGTAGTTGTGATTCGGTCACAATTGGTTACAATCCCTCCCTGAGTTCATCGTCTCTTTAGGTTATAATTTGGGTCAGAGCGGGTGGATGGAGGCCGCCGACAGTAGACAAGTGGCTAGGTAACCTAGTGCTGAGCTAGGAGCGGCCTTCGGGTGGTCTTCGACCACTCACCCCAACCAAAACTATAGCTTGGGGAAAACGGTGACCCCAGGAAAGAATCACAACCAATTACGGTCGGATCGCAACGACGATTCAACCGCAAATTACAAGCGGTCCATCCCCTGGTCCACTTTTTATGGAACAGGAGATCTAGGCGCCTCCCATGTGAGAGGCACCCACGATGGTCACCCATTGCGGCTCAAGCTATCAAAAGCTTATATATATATAATTTTTTTCATCAGATATTAAGAGCATCTACACCAGGCTTTTTTTATCTAAAAATACATAATTTAAGATAATAAAGTTACTTTATTAAATTTAAATATCCATTGTTCAGTACATTTTATATATATATATATATATATATATGTTCTTTTTTCTTCCTTCTGTAATATTCAGGAAATAAAATTCATTATCTAAATTTAGAAAAATACTATTTATAAATACTAAATTTAGGGAATGGATATAATAGTTAATGTAAAAAATTTTAAACTATCCTATTTAAAATTTACGATAAAAGTTTTTAGATAAGATAACTGATATGGACGTCTCAAGTGGCTAAAATATTATCACGATTAAAATTATTTTAAATAGTTTGAAACAGTGCTAGTAGATAAAAACAGAGCCCATGGAACTCAGTGCATGCGATGGTAAATAGAACTGTCAGACGGGTCAACCCGTGGCGTGGCGGGCTAACCATTTGGCGGGGGCGGGGCGGGCCAACCCGCCAACTTGGCGGGTTAGGAAATTTCTAACCCAACACATTCTAAGGCGGGTTGCGGGTTTGGCGGGCCAACTCGCAGGCTTATAAATTTTTTTTAAAAAATTTAAAAAATATTTTATATCTTCGACATTTTACTTCAAAAAAGTTGTCTTCAATTAAATGTATCCATAAATATATATTTTAAATATAAATGAACACAAACGAGTACATATATTGGATGAAAAGTACTATTTTTATTTCAAAATTATAACAAAGAAAGATAATAAATTGGCCTAAAACTTAGCTTATATGAGTTTCTCAACCCGCGGGCCAACCCAAGCCCGAGCGGGCCGACCCACACGGGTCGCGGGCCTAGGCGGGTCGGCCCGCGGTGGACTTGGGTTGATAAAATTCCAACCCAACCCGCTTAAATTGTTTGGCGGGGCGGGCCCAACCCAAATTGACGGCTCTGGCAGCCTGTGGCACCCCGTGGCTACAAGGTCCTTACTGTTGTCGGGGACTCGTAAGTATTTTTTCTTATTAATAATTCAATTTCATATATAAATTTATTTATAATATATTTCTCATAACTTAATTTTATTTCGTGCAGATTCACTCCAGATGGCCACCGTGTTGCCACATATATCACAGGCAAATTCAAGGAACGAGTTTGCGCATCTGGTACTACATGGAGGCATGTAGACCAGGAGATGAAGCTGTTTTATTATAATGAATTTGTGGTAAGTAAATTGAATATATTTGGTAACTTATAATATAGAATCATTTAAACTAAATGTTTAACTTATAATTACAGAAAAGATACACATGGGTGGACGGGCAAGAAGAACAATTTAAAGCTACATGGAATACCTACTGTGCTAAACTGTACAGAGATCATATGTATTATATGAGAAAGAAGGGCAGTCGGCCTCCGTATGTTTCAGAGACGATTTGGAGTGCATGGACGGCCACCTGGGCTGCAGAAAGGTGGCAAGCAAATGCTGAAAAGGCAAAAGCAAATAGAAATACAGAGCCAGGTGGCCCGAGCACCGGTACCGCTCGACATACGTCAGGATCTAGATCTATTGTTGAGCATACTATGGATTTGGTGAGTATAATTTAAAGTTATACTTTCTAACAAAATTTGTATTTATTACCAACCTTGTATAATTTTTTGCCCTTAAATTTTTGGAATGTAGGAACGTGAGCTTGCCCGACAGCCCACATGTATGGAGGTCTTTCTCAAGACCCATAAGAAGAAGGATGGATCATTTGTTGATTCTCGATCTCAGACTCTACACGTAAGATTATTAACTTTATTACATTTTTTCACTTCTATCTATATTAGTATTTAGTAATACTGATCAAATTGGATATTATAATTTTTTTATGTAGCAACAAATGACAGAAAGGGTGGCTCAAGCATCTCAGCCATTAGCAGAGGGGGGGGGGGGAGTCACAGTCTTTATCCACCGACGATCTAAATCAGATTTATTATGATGTTGTCGGTGGAAGGACAAAAAACTCCACCCTCTACGGCCTTGGCTCTCAAGCCAAAGTTGCATTTGATTGTTTGAGGAATCCAGTAGGTCCTGCTAGTTCCTCTTCTTCCAGTGAGATGCAGTCTTTAAGACGTGAAAATCAAGAACTGTGTACTCAACTGAAATCAATGGATCAGAGGATGGCTGAGATGGATCAGTGGAGAGCTGATGAGGAGAAGAAGAGAGCCGAACGTGACAAGAGCAATGATGATCTCATGGCCCAGATGCGCCAGATCGTGGCTAATTTCAATCAGGGATCACATGGTTTTCAGTCACAGGAGACTCAAGATCCATCAGGCAGTGATGATTAATTTTTGTGAGGTTTGTTCATCAACACTTTAATTTTTATTTATCATATATTGATCATGATAAAATATTTATTCTGTTTTAATATTATAATATATTTATTTCTAAATATTGTATTACTATATATTTCAGGAGTCACGTTCGATCGGATTTATATATTGGCTCTTCATTGGATGATATGCTCATTTTTTTCAGGTATCATTTCATATCAAATCTGTTATATATATATATATGCAAACGACTTATTTAAACATCAACATGATCATTTTGCATTTGACTTTTACAGATTTTTCTTTATCATTTAGCGTTCTTGTATTATTTGGATTACTTTCTAGTGTGGTATGTATTCTGTAAACTTAAATTTTGATATGGATATTTGCATCTATATATTCTCTAGATTGAGTTAGATATGGATTGTGTTTGTTTTATTTTGTGTGATGGTTATAATATATATTGATATGTGGATTGTATTTGATGTTTTGATTGTATTTGATGTGTGCATTGTGTAATACCATCGTTTGTGATGGTAGTTTATATATTTGAAAATGTATATGGAGATGATGACCAAAACAAATAGAAGCTGTATGTTTTTTTTGTTTTCCGTCGGAATACCGACGGAAATAAATTCTGTCGGAAATGTATCGCATCAAAACAGAACGATACATTCCCGACGGAATACAATTTCTGTCGGTAATTATCGACGGAAGTAGCTACTTCCGTCGGGAAAATATATGCCATTTCCAGCAATTTTCGGATTCTCGGAACAGTGTTTCCGGTAGCATTACCGACGGAACTAAATTTCTGTCGGTAAAATTTTACCGACAGAAAGCCTTATTTCCGTCGGTAATCTCATCCCGTCAAATATATTTCTGACATAAATTTTTCTGTCGGAGGTCCGTCGTTATCGGCCATTAGCGACGAAATACCGACGAAAAATTCCATAGGCAATGCTGGTTTTTTTTGTAGTGTTAGTTTTAGGCTCAGTTGCCGAACACCCTCTCTCAACATAGGATACCAACCTCTTCTCAGTCTCAGATCTTGACTTTGTCTATTCTCAAGGTCCGATCTTGTAGATGCCTCTTATTGACATGTAGCGCTAAATGAGTAAGGAAGCAACCAACAATCCTTGGATCTGGTCCCCTCATCGACTCTTATAATGATATTTCAAGGGACGTGGAGGCGCTCTCTTGGCAACTATATAGCCCCTCATGAAGGTAAGGAGAAGGATTCTATACTCTCAGAAACTCCACCAGGTTCTACCCTTCTTCTCCATCTTCTCCATTCAACATTTTCCCTCAAGCGAATCCTAACTTGAACTTCGAAGTGGCCCTGAGATCCATCCCCCAACCAGTCTAACCCTTTTGTGGACTGTATTTCAAGTCCTCTTCGTTATTCTTGTTAGAAATCTCATTGATTGGTAGCTTGACTATCCAAGATATTTGGTTGGGAAAAATTGGCACTATCTATGGAAAATCTAAGCTAAGATGTTGTGATGGTTAACACTAGAAGGACTACTAATAACTATGACTCCACGGGAGAGAGAATCTATGACAGAGTGACAATCATCATATAAGAGAAATATTAATGAGATAGTCTCCAAAGAATTGTAGCAACACCTATCCCTATAGCCACCACTAGAAGGGGGTCTCCCTCCCTTTGCTGGTGCACTCCCTCCTATGGGTAAAATGATCTCACCCTTTATAGGGGTCCGATTGGCTGTGGTCTCACTCAACTGGGGTACTGAGCTCCCCGGTGAAGATTCGCATGAATCGCAAGCAGGAAAAACCCTACCTCTTGACTGTAAAGGGAAGGCTCCCCCTTCTAATGAAGGAAGTGTTGAAGGAACTCCCTCGCCACTTCTAGCAACCACAACTGGATGAAGACACTAGGTCATCGGACCCTAAAGATCACCTTTTTCATTTTGAGAATGCTCCTTGCTACATAAGTGCACTGATGGAGTTAAGTGTCGGGTCTTTCTTGTTGGAATCCCGTGATAGTTTTGATGTGATCAACCAAGTTAGGTTAGATCCTGTTGGTGTTTAATTCTGTGTCTAAGTGTGCAAGAGCTCAAGAGCACAAGAAGTTGATCGGAAGATGCGACTAGCGATAAGGATGGTACAGGAGAGAGTTGACGGGCTCGGTGCGTCTGAGGGACGAAGAGCTGCGGAAGAGTATACCGGCGGATGAGAAGGATGCGCGCGGCGATCCGAGGTACAAGAAACCGGAGCGAAAGCCTGCTCAAGGAGAAGGCAGGAAAATAGGTTTGAGTGAGCCCTATTCCGGTTGGCCACGATCACCCGGGCGATTGCAGCAGTGGAAGAGCATAAAAAGGCTGTAATTACTGCTGGAGGTGCCTCCAAAGGGGATTAAAGGAGCCTCCAAGGCGCCTCCGCATGCCTCGGCACCTTCACTGTAGAAGGCGCCTTCCATGGCTGGAAGACGCCTTCGATGAATAGTACAAAGGAGCCTTCCATCGTTATGGAAGGCGCCTTCGACTAGGCAGAAGTGAATGTTGGCGAGGATAAAACTTTATCCTCGTTTGCCTCGCTGGAGGCAGCTTCTAGCCCTATGGAAGGCGCCTTCCAGCCACGGATAACTTTTCCCCGAGGCTATAAAATGACCCCTGAACCTAGGAAATAGATATAACATTTGTGATTGATCCATCTTGAGTTCTGAGTTGTAATTGAGTGTGTCAACTGCTGTAAGAGGCTTCTTCGCCTAAAGGAGAGTTTACTGAGTTGTTTATCTTCCTTGGATTAACAACCTCCCCGGTTGTAACCAAGTAATTTGTTGTACCTCTTCCTTTTAGTTTATTTACTTGTTTATACAAGTGTTTGATTTAATTATGCTATAAAGTTCGAGGAAGGTGTAGGATCGAAAGAGTGCGATAGGGGGGAGGGGGTGAATATCCCGCTTTTTAAAACTTTTTCTTGTACTTGTTTAAAACAAAGTCATGTAGCGGAAAAGTAGAGAATAAGTTCGATTACTTGGTTCGGAGTCTAGGTTGACTCCTACTCCAAAGTTCGTGATCCTTGATCGCACCGATGGGTAATCCACTAAGTCTCTTCTTTTCGAAAACCTCGGAAAAAAGTAGTGCGTATAATATGTAAGAATATAATATAGTAATAGCCTACTATCTTATATGAATTTTAGTGCAAGGCAAAACTAAAAGTATACTGACAGTATGTAAAGGTTGAAGTTCGGTCGGCACTTGAATGAAGTAGTTGCTTGCATGTAGATGAGTTGTAGAACCGTAGCATGAACAGCAACAGCTAGCACAGAGATGAACATTGAACCCGATTTGCTAAGACCGAACAGTACCACTTGGTCTTTCCACCTAGGTTCTACGATTTGCTAAGACTTCTCCTGCCTAGCCTCCAACTAGGTCTTTCCCGGTTGAGTAAACAACCTGCACACTTAGTCAACTTGTTAGATCACAACAAGACTTAACTTGAACATTTGACAATATTAAAACTTAGGGTTGATTCTGGTGCAACTTGCACCAACAATCTCCCTCTTTTTGATGTTTGACAACTAAGGTTCAAAGTTAAGTTAAAATATGCAAAAATAAATAAGCAAACATTTAATTTTAACTCTCTCTCTGAGTTAAACATCTCCCCCTGAATTCACTATCTCTCCCCCTTTGACATACATCAAAAATAGGAGAAATAAATACACCTAAGTGAAGTCTGATTTTAAAAATTTATAAGGCCAAAATATTCAAATAATAGAAAATTTTGAAAATATAGTGAAGTATAAAAGATTTGAAAAAAAATTGTAAAGAAAAAATTTCAAAAGAAGGAAAAATTGTGAGTATTTGAAAAGATTTAGTAAAGGTAAAACTTGAAAACATTTCGTAAAGTAAAATTCTAAAAAATTGTTTAAAAATTTGAAAGGTTTTGTACAGTGCAAATTTTGAAAATTTTAGCAAAGTTAAAATTTTAGCAAGGTTAAAAAAATGTTTTTTTAAATTTTATTTTATTATTATGTTTTTTTAAATTGTAAACTAAATAATATTGAAAAGTTTAGAATAGAAAAAAGATTGAAAAATTATTAGGGAGAAGTTTTGAAAAATAATAGTATTGGTAAAATTTTGAGAAATTATTATCAATTTTGAAAAACTGTAAAGAAAATAATTTGAAAACTATAGATAAAATTTTGACAAATTTTAAAAGCAAAAAATTTTCAAAATATTTTATTAAAAGAAAAGGAAAGAGTTTTGAAAGTTTAGTGTGAAGCTCCCCCCCAAAATTGATAATTCCCTAAAAGTCCAAGTATGGTTTAAAAACTTTTTTAAAAAAATGTCCTTATAATGAAATGTCTACGACAAGATAGTAGCTATTGACTCGGATTGGCCAAATTGAGCATTTGGGACTAACTAGGTTGTTACTAGCTACTAAACTCAAATTAATCAATGTATGTTGTTTAAAGCCTAGATTTATAGTGATGCACTAACATAAGCATCTGAAATCTTAGGCTAAGTCCTAAGCATCTCACCCATTCTAAGTTTTACAAGCAAGGGATCCAACTATTCTTGCGAGATGTTGGCTGCTAAAACTATAGGATCATGTATTGATTATGATAGTATGATCATATTCTTTATTCTCTACTGAGACTGTATACCTTTGATCTCTATGTTTATTTATGGGTCATGCACTATTCTGTCTATTACCCGTTGAGTGACCCGCTCTCTCCATCGCATTATACCATTTTGTTTTCAGGTAGCAGGTAGATGGTTGGTGTGTCACTTGGAGTATCCTGTCTATCGGGTCCTATGTCACATCCGAAGACTGCTTCGAGTTTTATTTTATGCTTTACTTTATTTGATATTTGGTGTATTTGGTAATGTTGTTGTATTTGTATTGTTGTGGTTGTTGTATAAAGCCTAGCTGGCTAGCAGTGTGTTGATTTGTTGTGTATGGGCTTTCCTTTATCGTTTTTTCGCTGTGTTGGTTTTTAGTACAGCCGAGTAGGTTGTTTAATATATATATAATTGTATGGTTGTGTTTATTCTTGTTCCAGCCGAGTGGACTGATTATATAACTGTGTGGTTGTGTATATATTATAATCGTATGTGGCTGATGTATTTTGTATGTATATATGCTTCAGATTATCACCTGTACAGGGGAGATGTTGCTGGATTTTTGTCTGGTAGGTGTTGGTTGCTACTCAGAAAACCTAATGGTTCCACTGTACAAAAATTTTATACATGATCTGAACCTTTCCTAGCTACCATGTGTTCTTTTAAATTAAACTTGGATCGCCTGCGGAACTTAACACGTTTGATCCT
>JBBMJZ010000067.1:20300777-20313497 GCA_037833815.1 Zingiber zerumbet | reverse complement strand
AACCCTACAATAATAACATAAAAAACATACCTTGAGTTCTTGATAGGCTTGAATGATATTATAGATAGACAAAAGCCCCACGTGTGACTCCTCCAGCGGTATCCACGCGCACTAGATCACGAATTTGATAAGATCCGTTAGGTGCTAGCCTTTTGGATCGACAAAGACTTTGAAGCACTACCGATCTCTTCCGGTGGAAGAAAGCGAAGAAGAATCTGACGAGGGAGATTCGGAGGGAAGGAATTCATCTTTGAATCTTTCCAAGGATGACTACTTATAGCCTCCAAGGAATACGAAGGGTTAAGTTTCAATTAATTCATCATTTATGGTCTTCATTAATTAGGAAGATGAAGAGTTATATGCTTCATAAATTCTTCATTTATGACTTTCATTACGATGACTCTTCAACTTCTCAATTAATTATCAATTATGATGACTTCTCGAATTCTCCATTAATCGTCATGATTATGACTATTTGAATTCTCTCTTCTTTGTATCTAATAAATTTATATTTGATCTTGACAACGACTAACTTCCAATACCATTGTTCATGTCTACGTGCTATGCGTGCAACCCTCTAGGTTTTATACACGAAGCCAGTGTAAATCTATACATAGACTAAGACGACCATCTAGCAACATTTTTTAGTCACTCAACGCGATAAAATTAATATCAGTCATAAGCTGTAAACCACCATGAACCGATTACTATGTAATTCAATCTCTTCATCTAAACCTACATCTTAATTAATTCGGTATATTATACATCGTTACTAAATTAATTATTTTACTTGATTTTCAGGATATAATAGACTCTTCTTGAATGATAAATCATTCCTTCCATGGTCATGTATTTCAAGTCACTAATATCTTTATCAAGCGGCCAAGATGTTAACTCTTAATCCAAGAGAGCGATGAATCCTCTATTGACTCCACACAATTCTCTCTACTCTTTACCATACACCCAACTACTGTATTAATCACAATACGATTAAAGACTACTTTTAACGGCGTTAAAACACATAACTTCACGCATAGAATAAATGAAGGTCTCAAGTCAAAAGATCAGTTTCACTCATTCATAAGAGTAATAACCAATGATGCTTAATATGTGGTCTCCTTTTGAGCGGGTCGTGTCTAGTGTACCTCTAAACTGAAGGCACCCAAAGTACAACTTGGATATCCATCCCTCGGTCTATCTCGACCTAGTCATACTCAGCGTTGATCTAGATATTCATGCCCCCTCTAAATATCCTATTAATCTATGAGACTTTATCATTAATCATATATATATAAAAAAAATAATAATAAATAATTATCTTTATTAAATAATTATCTATAAAATACATAAAAAAAAATATCTTGACACATAAATACACATTAACGGGAGCAATACTTTACTGCAGTATGTAACAAAAGATGATATAATTTATTCCAAACCATCTAATATAGTCGGTCTCATGGTTGCAATAGCTTTATACGAATTATCAGCTCCAGCCCTGGCAATACGTAGTAACAGATGATAACGCAATGGTTCACCACAATCGAACCAGGCCTGAGTCGCATAAATATTGAATAATGAACCGGCCCCGAATACAATGATTTAGCACAATCAGGCCGTTGGATTAGATCTAACGGTCCAGAAGAGTTATAACCGTTTGACTTTCCATTCACCCTGTCTCATCCTAATCCGTGATACCTCATCGTCCTGCGTCGCCGCCGTCGCCGCCTTCCCGGTCGATAAAATCGACGCCGATCATCCGAACACGTCTTGCTGACGTCGATCTCGTAAAAAGAAAGTAGTGAGGTCCTTTTTTTTCCTCGAATATTTTTTATTTTCTATGTTTATTTTTTGTCCGGATCGAGGGAAGCATGTGTAGGCTTTATATCTCTAGATATGACTAGATCTGGTGTTTTATTAACCTATATATCCTCGATACAGAAGGGTCCGATCGCATCGCTACATGATTTGGTTCTTCAATTTTTTTTTGTATATATATAGAAAAGCTAGAAAGATGGAGGAGACGGATGACAAAAAAAAATCATCCTTGCAGTTGTCTTCTTGTATGGGTATAAACGAAAATGATGAATCAGCTATTTATAATAGTATTAGTTAGCTCTCCGTCCAGCTTTGGGCATGTGAGTTAAAAGGACGAATTCTTAAATTTATATATTCAAATATCCTTTTTTTTATTCGTCAAAATAAACAAAAATAGCTGCTCCATCCTTCAAATTATCCCTTTAAGGAAACATACCCTATGTTTTAAATCTATCATTGCCCTACAGGCACCAACTGTATTCTGTCACCAATTGAAGTGGGAAAAAAGGTGTAAGGTTCTTTCTCTAACTCTTGCCATCACTCTAAACTCAACCCCACTTAAGTATTTTCTTCCATTAAGTTGATGAAGTGTCATTGTTGGTATTCAGTCAACAGATGATGTAGACACCTTGATTGATTTGACATTCCCCCTATAATTGCCGTGTCACCAACTTAATAAATGGAGAGGTAGAGTGCAGATGAATGATAGGTTTGACATTAAACTCTCTATGTTATGATAGATTTGAAATTTTTTAAACATCATGATAGGTCTGAAATTTTGTGCAGAGGGTGTGATAATGATAATTTTATTATTAATTGTGTTTTTCTTTTTCCGAATCAATACTTATATGGACTTTCAAATCTCACAAGACTTGGTGTTCCTTGTTGCCTATGATCTTGCTTTCTAGAAATCCCAAATTTGCTGGAAAGATAGCTTCTGCTGCTTGTTCTTGGCAATGTCACCTTTTTCATGTTTCAAACCTAAGGTGGAGATATGAAAAGGAAATGAAAGTTTGGGCTTAACTTGGTTTTACTACTTTACAGCAATGTTACACCACCCTTTGTTACACTCTATGCCATAATGATGTGGAAATAGTGCCCAAATTATGCCTAAAAACAATTCTAGACATTAATATCCCCTTTTCTAGCTAAATTGCCAAATATGTCAATGAACCTCTTGGCCAAGGTTTGACATTTCTAAGCATGTCAAAGTTTTGGTTTATGATCACACAATATGACTTTTGTATCGTATCGTATCGTGCCATGTTGACGTATTTTTGGTACTTTTTAAAATATATTAATTAAAAAATATTTTTATTAATATTTGATTGCTATAGTTGCTTAGTTATATTTGAGATGTCGAATGTTGACTTCAAGTTTTGATATTATCTCAAATATTTGATACGAATTGAATAACAACAATAACCAAGCCTTATCCCACTAGGTGGGGTCAGTTGGACCTTTTTACGCTATTGAGCTCTATTCCTTGCTATATCATCATCTATACTTAAATAAATTTTATCTTGTTTTATTATTGCCAACCAAGTCTTTTTTGGTTATCCTTGTTTAATGTGCGTATTTGTTATAGTTTCACATTGTCTAACTAAAGCATTTATTGGTCCTTACATGCCCGTACCATCTTAAACGTATCTCTCGAAGTTTTCCCTCAATAGATGCAACTTCGACTTTCTTTCTAATGCTTTCATTTCTTATTCTGTCCATCTTCGTATGTCCATACATCCACTTTAACATCCTCATCTTTGCAACTCTCATGTTTTACTAATGTGCTCGAGTCATAGTCCAACATTCAACGCCATATAATATAGTAGGTCTTACCACCATTTTGTAGAACTTTCCTTTAAGTTTTAGAGGTATTTTACAATAATATAAAACACTCGATGCGCTCCTTCATTTCAACCATTCTGTTTGTATTCTATGTAAAATATCTGTCTCAATCTTTTTGTCATTTTAGTATTTTATAAAAATGATCCTAAATACTTAAATCTCTCAGTTCCAAACAACTCACCATCTTCTATTTTAACAATTATCTCATTAGGTTCAATATTGCTAAACTTAAATTTTATATTTCTTGTCTTTACTCTACTAAGCATAAAACCTTTCACTTCTAGTGTTTCCCGTCAAGATTCTAGTTTAGTATTTACTCCATGGAGTGAAATGTCGTTTTTTGTCTGGGGGCACGAACAATATTTATCGTTCTGTCATGTTGGTAAAACGGGCACCCTGCTTGTTGAAGTTTCATGTGGCGTACGTTACACGCGACAACGCGTCCGAGCGCTGTCACGATCGATTACTTTCATAGAAGAAAAACAACCCTATATAAAGGATGCACCGGCGAGAGATTAGTAGCGGCGAGGCGATTAGGAGTAGCAGCGACCACTCCGGAGGTATGATTTTCCCTCTTCGCAAATGGTGCCGAAGGCGCAACACTTCCAGCGGTGTCGAAAGCGTCGCGGGAAGCTTTTGGCGGCGCAGGACTCCCCCGCCTCTGATACAATGTGTTTTCACCTAGTAAATTAAAATTTTGATTTAATTAATTTAAACAATTCCCAAGGTATGTGTGATATTTTGAACAAATTTTTATAAATCCTAATTAATTGATCCCAATAAAATATATTTAAAATTATTTTTTAAAAATAAATTTTATTAATCAATATTTTGAAAATTTATTTTTTAATGTTTAAAATTATAATAATTTAAATTTATATTATAATATTTTTATTATTATTTTATATTCCATTTAAAAATTTTAAAACTCTAAAAAAATTATATTTTTTTAATAAATTAGATTTATATTATGATATTTTATATATATATATTTTTACTAGTTTACTGTTTAATCGATATTTTTTTACTATTTAAAATATATTATTTAAATTAATAATTAATTAAATGAATAAATAATTAATTTTCTTTAAATAAAATTATATTTAATTATTTTTTAACCATATTAAGTTGTCCAATAATTGAAAATTTATATAAAATCAATATACAACTTATTTTTAAATTATACACAATAAACATATTTATCAAATAATTACTATATGTATAAATAAAAATATCAAATAAAATTTATATAAAATCAATATACAACACACAATAAACATATTTATCTAATAATTACTATATATATAAATAAAAATACCAAACCCGTATCGACACAGATGATATGATACCGAAGCCGTATCGTTTCGGTTTGGAACTGAAATCTCGGTATAGGTCAAGATTTTAAACCTTGTTTTACTTCTTCACGTGTCTTATCTACCAAAACAATATTATCTGCAAACAACATACACCATGGTACTATGTCTTGAATGTGTTTAGTGAATTCGTCCATAATTAGTGGAAAAAGATAGGGACTTAGAGATGATCCTTGATGTAATCCTATCTTTATTTGAAATGCTTCAGTTAATCCACCTTTACCCTGGTCGCTACATTATCGTATATATAATTAATATGCTAACACCTCTATTTTCTAGAATTCTCCATATATCATAGATTTTTCTAAGTAAATAAATACCATGTGTAGATCTTATTTTTGCTCTCAATACTTTTCGATTAGTTGCCTGAGAAGATGCATAATTTTTATTGTCGACCTTCCAAGCATGAACCCAAATTGATTTTTGGTCACCCTGGTTTCCTTCCTTAATCTTGTTTTTATTATTTTTTCCTAAAGTTTCATGGTATGACTCATTAGTTTAATACCCCTATAGTTTGTACAATATAAGGGAGCTAGATACTTACTCGTCATTGATCGGATTTTTTTCATTTTCAATATCATGTTAAATAATTTTATAGTCATTTAATATCTTGTTTTCCTAGACACTTCCATATCTCTATCTGAATATCATCTGGTCCATTGGCTTTTCCATTGTGCATCTCATTTAAAACTTATTATACTTCTGAAGTATGAATTCTATGATAAAAGTTTAAATACCTATACACATACATAAATTACCTAAGTTAAGTTGGTCACCTAAACCTTTATTAAAAAGTTGATGAAAGTATTTTTTACATTACCCTATTACATTTATCTTTAATACATTTTATTTGGATAAAATCTCTTGACTTCCTTTCTCTTACTAACTATTCTCTCTTTCTCCTTCTTTTGTATCAATTTTCGATATATAAGCGGTTTGTTTTTCCTTCACTTTCTCTTGTACTTTCTCATTCCACCACGACCCCCTAGATTCCTTACTTGTGGTGTATGCCCCTTTGACTCATCGAGTACTCTTAACTGTTATTTTCAACTATGATACCATTTTATTCCATGTCGTATTTGAGACACTATATATTTCACTTAATGCTTCTACTCCTACCTTCTTCTTAAATATATTTTACTTTCCATCCTTTAACTTCCACGAATTAGTTTTAGTAGTTGTATATTTTTTTTTTTATTAATACTATTCTTGAGGTGTATATCTAACACTGCTAATGGTAGTTAAGCTTTTTCTAGCATGACCTTCCAATCTTTACAAATCTCTTTATTCCTCTTCCTAACCATAAAAAAGTTAATTTGCGATATATTATTCTCACTTTTGAATGCGACTAAGTGTTTTTATCTTTTCTTAAAAATATGTATTAGCTAATATAAGGTCATATGCTATCGCAAAATCCGTTATAGTTTTTCCTTCTTTATTTCTCGTTCCAAATCCATAACCCTATATACCCTTTTATATTTTTCATTTTTCACTTCAACATGTCCATTTAAATCACTTCCTATTAAAATAATTTCATTTGACGGAATGTTTTATAATACTTCATCTAGGTCGTCTCAAAATTTTGATTTGGTAGCTTCATCTAATCTTACGCGAAGTGTATATATGCTAATTACGTTTAAAATTTCTTTTGCCACTACTATTTTGAGGGCTATAATTCTATCCCTTTTTTTAACTGCTCCTAAAACTTGATCCTTTAACGAACTATCTATAATAATACCCACTCTATTTCCGAGTTCTCTATCATATTTGCCTTTTCGCTTACTCATTTTTGACTATTAGTTTTCTTATAATATTTGTTCTTATTCAACCTATAGTGTTAGAATTTTTGTCTATTTAACACGACATTCAAATTCTCATAGAGATATAGCGGTCCTTGTCGATACGTTATAATCGGATCCTGCAACGCGAACTCTTGTATATTTAGCAATATATCCAAGTTCTAGAGATGAAATGGTTCTTGCTGAGACGTTATAGTGGACGTTGCAATGTGTTCCTCATGGGGAACAACCTAGCATTAATACAATTGTTTAATGAACTCATTTATTGAACATTTGCCTTAGCTTTAAGATTGGCTAGCAACATAACACAACACTCCTCCTTTATGGCTTGGGACCGACCATGATTGATTCGCTGTGACTAGTTCGTCATGTGCGGAGTTAGTATGAATAAAAGTCGATTTAGGGTTAGGTAAAGTCACCAACTTGACATGACTTGATCAAATAAGTTTAAATTGGCTTTAGTATGGAGAAATGATTCTTTGAGTTTTTTTTCTCTTTGTTTACCTTGTGGACAGATGAAGGAGAAAAAAATTTAACCATTCTTAAAGAGATTAAGAGGGATTTTTCTCTTTGTTTACCCTATTGGATGGATGAAAGAAGGAAAAAAAAATTAAAGGGAAAGGAATTGAAATTAACCGTGTGAAAAAAATAAAAAAAAGGGCAAAAGAAGAAAAGAAAAAAAAACCGAGTGTCGCATTTGCCTCCTACTTTGGGGCCGCCATGCCTAGTCTCCGTGACATCATGTAGGTTGCCATATCATGGAGGTAGCCATGACCTCATGATGACCTTGTAAGGTCCTAGAGGCAGCCACAAGGTCGTAGCGGCCTTGCGGCTCCAAGTTAGGTGCACTGGTTACTTATGGTGTTGGTTGGCAAATTCAACAATAAATTCCGCTCGTGCCCATTGACATGGCTCAACATTTTAACCCATGCACTTGGCTGTCTATATGTGTGTGTGCGCGTGCATGCACACACACACGTGCATGTGCAAGATCATGTGTACTTGTGTGCGTGTATTAAAAAGGCAAATTGAACAAATATTAATTGCATGTAAGCCTATGAAGCATTTGATAAAAATGAGTATAGCTGACAATTGGAGTGTAATTGCCTTTTTCATATGGCTTTTAGCAATTGGCATAGGGATAGTGGAGAGGGAAATGAATGCAATAGAGCTTTGACTGAAGAGAGGTTAGGATTCATGTGGTATTTATATGAGTTATTAAGTCAACATTTAGTAGTTTTCCATAAAATTCAAACAATACTAGATAAAACTATGTGTTTTGCTGTAGTTGTTAAACAAGAATCATCAATCATCATTGTCATCATGATGCAGCAGGGCTGCGGTTGAGCTGGAGGCCGAGGTAGAGTTGAGATGCAGAGGTCTCTCAATGAGGTGGATGTTGAGGTTGAAAAGTAGGTCGACTTGCATAATGTGGCATAGTCCTATCTGCAGCCTGTTGTGTTCCAATCTATATAGACGTTAGAGGGCATCCTCCAATGCTTAAGTCATTATGGGATGAAAGCAAGATAACGAGACTCCTTTTGAGATGCATACTTTACTATTTATAGGTATAAGGCTGAGAGATACCTATAGAAATTATGACCACGACCTCCAGGAGATTAGGTACCATTAAGTTTTTTTTAACCATTAATTCCATTCATTATAGTCGCTTCCATTAATGTCAATCATTCGACTATTACTGGCCATTAATTCTATAAGTGATGATCATGGAGGGATTGCGTAAAGATTGTGATCCATATCTACTTGTGGCCCATAATCTTATGGGTGGTATTAGCTGTCTTGAGATGACTTGTAGAGGGCTTGGGGCTTGCTGTGCTCAAACGGGAGAGTTCGGCGAGCTCAGACCAGAGAGCTTAGGAAGCTAGACATTCTTATGTGGAATCGTTATCATGGTCGATGTTCACTTGCCAGATTTTAGTAGTGCTAATGTGATGACCTGGAGTAGGGCGACATAGGCATAACCTATTGTCTTAATCTTGGGGTAAGGTTATTACTGGGGGTATCAATCACCATTGTCACAAGGAATAGTAGTTTAGGGAACATGAAATGATGTAGGAGTTTTAATTCTCCCGTTTGTATTTGTACCACCAGACCATGTCATTATCATGCTTTGTGTTGCCCACACCATTGCAACTACTATTTAATGGTGAGGGCCTATTGAACTGTCATTCAGTGTTATTACCTTATTTGTTTTTTTGTGTATTCACGAGTTGGAATAAATGTTTGGACTTATTCCAATGGGTTTTTCGTTCATAGTTAACCTGTATAGACAACATATTGTAATATGAGTTGCATGACGTTAAAATAATTTTCCATTGCATTAATGACAGTATCTGCTCTGATGATTTCCATATGCTTGGCATTTCATACGAAATAATTGAATAGGAAAATGATGAATATCTAATTATCCATTACCAAATAAAATATTTCTAACATTCATGTTGCTATCTTGGTGCAACGGTAAAGTTGTTGCTTTCTGGAAACAACCTCTTGCAAAAAAGCAGGGTAAGACTGCGTACAATGGCTTCGTGCACCAGGCTGCCCTTTATTCATGTTGCTGTCTGATTTTAACAGTGCATCAAAATTTAGTCTTCTATATTTTTCTAGCTAACCTTTCCCATTTCAAAAGTGATTTGAAGGATCTAGATAGTTTAGTGATATAGGCTTGCACCAATATCAATGGAGAAACGAGATTGATCTAGTTATCCTCAATTAGTTGGGACTAACATGAATGTTGTTGCTTTTGTCTCTTTCCTCCTTTTTCCATTATTTAACATATTTTTCTATATTCTTTCCTTCCAGAATGCTTTTGTAACTGCAATTAAACTGGCAATCGAGGGAGAGTTTTTTTTCACATTTGGATGGCCTCTGAGACACTTTGTACAAGTCTAAAAGGGAAAAAGATTTGCGGTGAAAATAAAGTTAATGAAATTCATTTAAGAGAATGTCAAAGTTGCTCATATGAGTCCCATGGCAAATTCCACTCTATGAGTGGTAATGGCTCTACAAATTTGAGCGGATGCTTGCATAAAGGGAGTGCTCAAAATCTTGGTCCATTAAGTGCTATGCCCAATCCATTAGATTTTCCCTCAGAAATCCCAGTGGATAGACCAATATCTAAGGTGAGAACTGTCGCCAATACTTCTCAAAAAGCTTGTGTGAATGAGCAACATGCAGATTGCAATGCATATTTTTCTGAACACCTGCAGCAGCGTATGAAACATGAAAGGGACAGCACTCTGCAAGAATTGTACTTGCAAGATGAGTACGATGATGAGGATGATAGCGATTGGGAGCCTGTCAGTCCTTTTATCATCAAAAAATGGTTTTGTACTAATTGCACAATGCCAAACTTTGATGATGTTTGCCATTGTGAGGTGTGCTTACTCTTACTTTGTTTCTTGTTCACTGGTGTTCAAAATTTTGGCTTGATCATTTAATATTCTGAACCCCCATACAATGATTCTTGTTCTTTTATATTTTTTCCAAATTAGTTTTGATCTACTTTTTGTGTCATATGCTACTTCTTTCAAGGTGTGCGGTGAGGATAGAGAATGTGAGTTCCTTAGGCTTGGTCCTTCTGAATCTCCCATACAGCAGGAAGTTAAGCTGGCCATTAACTCTGATGGAAGTCACAGCCACCAAGGTATCGTCTAGTCTACTTATTATAGACTCCTATATAATTTAGTATCGAATCTAAAATGTTCATGAGTCATTCAAAAGTCATGCTTTGCATTGTTTATTATCATCCTTCTTGATTTGGACACACATTTGGAACCATCTAATGCTATTGGATGGTCAATTTTTTGTTAGTTGCACTTTACTAATGACTTTATTCCAGGAGCCTGCCAATGAACTAATGTGTTGTTGTTGTTTTTTTTTTTTGATATATGAATCTCTGGAATTGCATGTCTTGCAATGAAGAATACATTCCTTTATTAGTTTTTAGTCCTCTTTCGAGGTGCGAAGGGGAGCCTTGGCGCAACGGTAAAGTTGTTGCTTTGTGACCAAAAGGTCACGGGTTTGAATCCTGGAAACAACCTCTTGCAAAAAGCAAGGTAAGACTGCATACAATGGATCCTTCCCCTGGACCCCGCATAGCGGGAGTTTCGTACATCGGGTTGCCCTTTTTAGGAAGGGGAGCATTGGCGCAACAGTAAAGTTATTGCTATGTGACCAAAAGGTCACGGGTTCGAATCCTGCAAACAACCTCTTGTAAAAAAAAGTAGGGTAAGGCTGCGTACAATGGATCCTTCCCAGGAACCCCGCATGGCGGGAGCTTCGTGCACCGGACTGCCCTTTTTTTATATGCAGTTGTACGACGGTTTCTCCTTCTTTTAGTCGTAGGTTGCTCAGTTGATTTCGAAGCAAGTCTCGTCTTACTAGTTTGGCCTCCAAGGTGTCTTCATGAAGCTCCAAGAACTTCTCCCAAAGTTTTTTGGCGGAGTCGTAGGTGCCTATCTAGTTGACTTCTTAGAGTGGTAGTACGCTTAGCAGATGGAACTCTACCTTATCGCTGGCCACAAAATTGATTTAGTGCTTCTTGTTCCATTAGTGCTCTTCCTTTTCTTCTCCATTCCCATCTCTGGATGCTTCAAAACTAATATTTAATTGTTAGGAATACATCAAAATATATTCTGAAAAATACCTCCATTCGTCGCTTTCCAAGAGTTAGTGGATGAATGTTTGATCTGGTCATCTTCTTATTGCTTTAGTCAGTGGTTAGTCCTTCAAAACCAAATGTTGTAAGTGGCTACTTCGCCTCCAACCTTTGTCGGGTGGACCCGGCTAGAGAGAGTGAATAGACCACCTGTAAATAGATTAGACCTTTCTCTTACTTACTTACTTTTGGCAGGGACACACATATTAATTAACAAATAAATAATACGTAAAAGAAAGCAAGAGACTAAGAATTTACTTGGTTTACAATCGGGAAGGTTGTTGATCCAAGATAATGAATGTGTAACGACCCGCCTTCTGATACTAGGCTGCAAGGCTGATCGCTACAGTTAAGCTGTGCTAAACTATTAATGCGGAATGAAAACTGGGGTAAATTTTAAACTTTTACCAAACTAATTGCTGGGAAAACTGGAACTTAGTATTCTACATGTAACTGGGACTGTACACGTGCTAGAAAAGGTAATCTGTACCTCTCGGACAATCATGACCTGCTACTGTGCCTTCCTAGATGAGAACAGGCACTCCAATCGATCCACGGATCGATTGGCACATGTTGGATCGATCCAGCTCGATACTGGCACGGGGCAATGCCTGGATCGATCGGTTGATCGATCCAGGAGCTCTCTGTTCACGGGAGCGATTTCTCGGATCGATCGGCTGATCGATCACACCTTGGATCGGTCGGCTGATCGATCCAGGAACCTACTGTTCGTGACAGAACTCACCTTGATCGATCGGCGGATCGATCCCAACACGTTCTGTTCACAGGACAAACTTCACGATCGATCCACGGATCGATCGAGAAGCCTCCGATCGATCGGGGTTCTGATTTTTCTGATGCGAAATCAGAAAACTCTGATTCCGACACTTAGTCGTGCCAAAACCACATGCAAACACTCCAAATCACTGGGGAAGCAAACTAACAGTATAAATCAACATTCTAAACATGGTATAGCTGAACAATGCATAGCTTGTGGGTTTAAAACACTTAACACTAAGCTAGATTCTAAAATCTGAAAATACTAAATGCTAATGCTGAAATAAAGCGGTTTAGATCCCAAGGATCTTTATTCCAGTTCCTTCCACACACATCATGATCTGCATTGTCCTCCAGCCTCCGCTACTGGTCCACTTTTCCTTTACCTTTATCTGCAGTATAAGAAAAGTAGTATCTGTAAGCTAAA
>JBBMJZ010000067.1:20265806-20280303 GCA_037833815.1 Zingiber zerumbet | reverse complement strand
TCTTATGTTATTCATTGTACAAATTGCTTTTTTCCAAAGGTTTTGGAAAGAAGAATTATAGTGAATTGTCCAACGGTACGATCAAGGATTGCGGGCCTTGGAGTAGGAGTCAACGTAGGCTCTAAACCAAGTAATCACTCGAGTTGTCTATTTTATTATTCTATTTTCCACTACTTACTGTGATTGTTTTTACGATATGATAAGAAGAGTTTTAAAGAATGATATCCCCCCTATCACTTTCTATCGATCCTTCAGATATTTCAAGCTCGGTGAGTACAACAACAACAAAACTTTATCCCAATAGGTGGGGTTAGCTATATTAATCTTTTTACGCCATTGGGCTCTATCATATACTATATCATTATCTATACTTAAATAAATTTTATCTTATTTTATTATTACTAATAAAGTCTTTTTTAGTCTCGCTCTTTCTCATTTGATGTGTGTATTTGTCATAGTTGTACATCACCTAATTGAAGTATTTATTAGTTGTCTAAGTACATGTTCATACCATCTTAAATATATCTCTCAGATTTTTTTCTCAATAGATTCAATTTTGGCTTTCTCTCTAATACTCTCATTTCTTATTCTATCTATTCTTGTATCTCTATACATCCATCTTATCCTCATCTCTGCAACTCTCATCTTCTGCTCATATACTCGAATCATAGTTCAACATTCAGTGTCCTATAACATAGTAGGTCTAACTACTATTTTATAGAACTTCTTTTTTAAGTTTTAGAGGTACTTTACAATCACATAAAAACCTGACACTCTTCTCTATTTCAACCATCTTGCTTATATTCTATATCAGACATCTCTCTCAATCTTTCTATTATTTTATAAAAATGATTCTAAATACTTCAAACTCTCAGTTCCAAATAGTTCATCATCTCCTATCTGAATAATTTTCTCATTACATTTAAATTGCTAAACTTAAATTTCATATATTCTATCTTTACTCTACTAAGTCTAAAACTTTTCACTTCTAGTATTTTTCACCAAGATTTTAGTTTATCATTTACTTCTTTATGTGTCTCATTTACCAAAAGAATATCATCTACAAACAATATATACCACAACATTGTGCTTTGAATGTGTCCAGTGAGTTCATTTATAATTAGTGTAAAAGATAAGAACTTAAAATTGATGCTTTATGTAATTGTATCTTTATTGGAAATGCTTCAGTTAATCTGCCTGAAGTTTTTACTCTGATCGCTATATCCTCATACATGTATTTAATTAGTTCAATGTATGTTACACTAACATTTCTCTTTTCTAGAATTCTCTATAAATTTCTTTTGGGATTCTATTATAAGATTTTTCTAAGTCAATGAATACCATGTGTAGATTTTATTTTTTTGTCCAGATACTTTTCAATTAGTTATATGAGAAGATGTATAACTTCTATTGTGGACCTTCCAGGCATAAATCCAAATTAATTTTCGGTCATCATGGTCTCCTTCCTTAATCTTTTCTCTATACTCTTTCCCAAAGTTTCATGGTATTACTCATTAGTTTAATACTCCTATAATTTGTATAATTTTGTATGTCTCTTGTTCTTATATAAGAGATTTAGAGTACTTAAGTGCCATTGATAAAGTATTTTTTATTTTTAATATTATGTTAAATAATTTTGTAAGCTTTTCAATGCCTTGTTTCCCAAGGCACTTTTATACCACTATCAGAATATCATTTGATCCAATAAATTTTCCATTGTGCATCATATTTAAAGTATGCTCTACTTTTAAAGTTTGAATTCTATAATAAAAATTAAAATTTCTATACTCATTTGACCTACTTAAATTACCTAAGTTAAGTGATCACCTAAATTTTCATTAAAAAGTTGATGAAGATACCTTTTCCACAACTTTTTAATTTTTCAATCGTTTACCAGTACCATATTACATTCATCTTTATAATATTTTTTTAGATATGATCTCTTGCTTTCCTTTATCTCACTTTAGCTATTCTATAAATATCACTTTTATTTTCTTTTGTATCTACGTTTAATACTTTTATTCTTTGCTTCATTCACTATTTTCTTAGACTCTTTCTTGCTTCATTCACTACTTTCTTAGACTCTTTCTTGGTTATTTTATATTTTTCTCGTTCTTATAAATATATAATTCCTTATAAGCTGTTCATTTTCCCTTCACTTTCTCTTGTACTTTCTCATTCCACCACCAAGATTCATTACTTGGTGGTACATGTTTCTTTGATTTACTGAGTACAATCTTAGCTACTATTTTTAATTTTAATACCATTTATCTCATATTGTATATTAGAGTCACTGTATTTTTCACCTAATATTTACAGTCCTACCTTATCCTTAAATATGTTTTGCTTTCCATTCTTTAACTTTCACTACTTAATTTTAAGAGCCGTATATATTATTTTTCTATTGATACTATACATAAGGCATTTATCCAACACTACCAACCTATGTTGGGTAGTTAAGCTTTCTCCAAGGATTACCTTACAATCTTTACAAATCTTTTCTATCCCTCTTTCTAATCATATGAAAGTCAATTTGAGATTTATAAGTGTTCTTCTCTTTTCTTAAAAAATGTATTAGTTAATATAAGGTCATATGTCATCGCAAAATCTAATATAGTTTCTCTTCTTCATTTCTCGTTATAAACCCATAATCCCCATGTACTCTCTTATATTTCTCATTTTTCACTCTGACATGGCCATTTAGATCGCCTCCTATTAAAATCATTTTATTTGGTAGAATATTTTGTAATAGTTTATCTAGGTCATCCCAAAATCTTGATTTGCTAGTTTCATCTAATCTTACTTAAAGTGCATATATGCTAATTACATTCATAGTTTCTTTCGCCACTACTGTTTTGAAAGTTATAATTCTATCATCTTTTCTAACTACTCCTACAACTTTATCCTTTAACAAACTATCTACAACAATACCTATTCCATTTCTTATTTTACTCTTTCCTATGTACCATAACTTAAAATCCGAGTTCTCATATTTGCCTTCTTACCTATCCATTTTATCTCTTGTATACATAAAATACTAATTCTTCTTCTAATCATTGTACCTACTATCTCCATTGATTTATTAGTGAGGGTTACTATATTCTATGCTCAAAATATTAGGTTATTAGTTTTTCTATAATATTTATTCTTATCCAACCTATAGTGTGAAAACTTTTATTTATTTAACACCACACTCGAGTTCTAGAGATATAGTAATAATTTTCTGAGACGTTACAGTCGGACCCTACAATATATTTCGAAAAATAACCTAGTATTAGCACAATAGTTTACTGATCTATTCATTGAGCATTTGTCTAAGTTTTAACATCGGCTAGCAATCTAATGTAATTCTCCTCATTTTTCTAAGCGTATGACCAACCATGGCTCAGCGAGTAATGGCAATAAGTTGTCATTAATTGACCATTAAATCTAGGGGTGTAATTGATTTGAGTTGAGTTTAATATTAAGAGGCTCAATCTCGGCTCGGTTCATTTCCCCTAAGTTCAAGCTCAGCTCGAGTTTGATTCGAGCTTTAATTCTTAAGTTCAAGCACAATTTTTAATGAAATTAATTATATATATAGCTCGAGCTTGGTTCGAAAATAGTTCGTTTAAAAGTTAAACAAGTTTAGTTCGAGCTCATTTAAGATATTTAGTTAATAACAACGATGAGCATACTCGTTAGCCTCTTAACGAATACGTTGGCATGTTTCTAAACAAACATGTTTATGAGTTCGCGAACTAAAACTATTAAGCTTTAGCTTAACTCAATAATGTTTTTGAGCTTAAAATTATGTTTTAGCTTGGCTTATTAACTTAATCAAACAACTCGAATGAATTTTTTTTTTTCAAACCAATCAAGATCCAAATAGCTAGTGAGTAGCTTGATTCGTTTACACCTCTATGGGTGACTAGATCGACTCAACTTTCAACTTTTCTGACTCAAAACTTAGTGTTCCAATTCAACATTTCGCTTCCCACTTGGACGCAAGAAGTAGACACTCAGCAGTCGACCAACGATGTTCCACAACTTGGCTTAATCTAACCCACATCTTAACAAATAAACTTGAATTGTTTTGATTGTAATTTTCGTTCAGACGACATTCTCTTGTATTTTTGACAACAAGATCGTCTAACAACACTCTACTATTGTGTTAATAAAATATGTTGAGACATGTAGCCACTTTCCTGTGTCGTATTTGATATTTCTGGCCTATGGTGGAACATTTAGTTCCTCATGAGTAACTAATCAAGTATCTAGCAGATTTTTTGGGTAAAAGTATGCCTCCTAAGTGTGTTCTACTTCACTTGAGGTAAAGTATATTTATCCCCCAAAATGTCTTCTGCATCCTTAAAAGAAGAGCAAAAAAAATGTAAAAAAGAAAAAGATAAAAAAATAAAAGATAAAACTCAACTATGCTAGCTAAACACATGAAGGAAAATTGAGTAGTTTAATAGGTTATTCCTCTAAAAAAAAGTTAAGGACATGGACTTTTGTGGTGAAACCCTAGCAAGCCCCAAGTATGAGGGAGTCATAGTAGACTCGTTATGATTTCTCACTGCCATGTCAATAAAGTATGTAGAAATAAGTAGACACTTTCCTTTGTTATACTTGAAATGTTTCACTTATGTCAGGATGTTAAATTCCCCAATCTCGAGGAGAAAATATATTTCTCAAGTGTGCTTCTCACTATCATATCAATAAACCATTGGGAAGACATTAAAATAATTCCTCACTACCTTGGAGACATCATTCGGCATGATTTTTTTATATCAGTACCATGATGACATCATTCTGCATGATTTTTTTTATATCAATAGCATGATGTAGAATGAATATTTGATTTATTTTTACCCTTTTCTTTGAGCTATATTTGTGCACTATTGCTCCCGGTCTATGGTGATATAAAAAAATATTAAATTATTATTTACTTATCCGTGATTCCATTCCTAACTATAATATATTTATAAAGATTTTTTTTAAATAGGACACAATCACATGATGTTAAGTTTATGAACTATCCATCGTGAGCAATTCTTGATTTATCATGATAATCGATGGAAAACTTTTATAAAACCGGACCAATTCAATATTACCTAGTTTAATATTTTTTTTTATATTGTGCACTATTATTGCGCCTAAACTTTGATAATACAATATTGAAGAGGCATATCTTGTTATAAATCTAATTTTTGATGCTTGCAAAAGCATGTGAAAAATTGATGTCTAGCTAATCAAAAACTATTTGACTTCTGCATCTCCATGTACAATATGATTATTTATATTTCCATCAAACTATTAATTAAATAATATGGTAAAGATGATTCGCTTATTCCTAGTATCTTTGTCAATTTATCCCTAAGTTAATATAGAGAAGGTAAATCATGAATAACTATTAACCATTAGTATAGGTGGTTCCCATATCTTAACCATCACACCTCTCCGAGGAGATTAACTATTAACTAAATAATATGACAAAAGGTGATTCGCTCGCTCCCAACGCTTTCACCAACTCGTTCGTAGGCCAACATAGAGGAGGTAAATCACAGGTGACTACTAGCCATTAATATAAATGACCAAGGCTTGGGGAAGGACATGCTCGGATAAGCCGAGTTTCTATCCCAAGATCTTATATGATAACCCCTTATGTCTTAATCATCGCATCGCTCTTATATGAAGAGACTAACTATTAACTAAATAATGTTTTATCAAGTAGAGGATTTTAAGACCCTATTCTTTCATTATTTGTAAGTTGATGTAATGACTTAGATATTGGAGTTGGAGTCATTGCGGCTAAGAAAGTAAAATCCATTGTTTTCTTTGTGAAACACATCTTCGTAGTTTGAAAAGATTTATTCAACATATAAAAAAAAAAATTCTATTTTATCATTCATTCTTGAATATACTTGTGATATTATCAAGCTAATTATTTCACGAGAGTTTATCCGTTCTTCATCAGGCTTTGAAATACATCAATTAATTGATATAGAACACTTTGCAATGACTTTAAAGACAGTTCATTCTCATTCTCGATAAATTCCTTTTAAGAAAAATAAAACTTTCTCCACAAAACTTAATTTCAATGTAGGTAGGGGGTGGAGATAGGTACCATAAATAGTTCCCCAAACTCTATGGGCTCACCAACAATCCTGGGCGAATTAAGAGTCAATAATTATTAGCGAGGACTATATACCAAGCATATCTAGCTAAATGCAAGTCCTGATCTGAAAAATGAGGTCGTAGAGATGACAAAGATATATATGGCCAATATCCTTAGTCGAGACATGCAGGAACTGAAATTTGATTAGCCCTACATAAAGATACTAAACATTCTTTGGCTGAAACAGTGGTTGAAAGGAGACCATTCCTTAACACTCCATCCACATACCTTAGTGTTCTTTAAACAGTGGATGTGTGCTGCGGTGGCTGTACTGTGTTTTTATAAGTTGTGAGAGAGGAGAGAGGAGAGAGGAGAGAGGAGAGAGAGGAGAGTTTTTTCTTTTCTTCGGCTTGGTTTCTTTGGGCCTGCCTATATGTTTACTACTACTCTCTGTTCTGTATCACGCAGGCCTGAGCCATCATCTCATCTCATCAGCTCCACCATTTTCCTTTCTTCGCTAGCTCGATCTCTTTCTTATCTCCTTTCTTCTCTCTTTCTTCTTTCCACCATCTTTCCATTCATCCTGCTGATCTCCACCTCTTTCTCTCACTCGGGCTCGCCCTGGCCGCCTTCTCTCCTCCCATTTTTCAAATCGGGGAACTACAGATCCGAGGAAATATAGAATCATCCATCAATCAAAGCATCAAATCAAAGCATCAAATCAAGAATCATAGCGAAAGCAGTTAGGAAGAGAATCTTATTCGCTCATCTCAGCTAGCTCTCTCCCTCCCCAGTCTCTCTCAGGCGACAAACGCTACCACGACTACAGCACCCGCGCGCGCGGCGGCTGCAGGGAGGGCAAGGATTCCGTCCCTTCGATCGCCTAGCTCCTTCCATTCCATCGATCGATCGCGTCGGTTGGCCACCCACCCGACCACCCACCACCCGTCAAATCCCACCACCATGTCATCCTCCTCAGCCGCCTTTTCCTTGGACCACCTCTCCCCACCCCCTTCCGAGCACCTCTGCTACGTCCACTGCAACTTTTGCGACACCGTCCTCGCGGTACATATGCATATGCCTATATCCATCTCACTTTCGGATTTATTCCCTTCCTGTCCACCTCTAGATTTTTCCTGCCCTGTTCCTCTTCGATTTTGCTGAGTTTCAGGTGATTGATTTCTTCCCGCTGATGATCTCCATGCAGGTGAGCGTTCCCTACACCAGCTTGTTCAAGACGGTGACGGTGAGGTGCGGCCACTGCACCAACCTCCTCTCCGTCAACATGAGAGGCCTTCTTCTCCCCGCCGCCAACCAGCTCCACCACCTCAGCCATGGCTGCTTCAACCCACCTCATCAAAACCTCCTGGTATGTGATATGCTTCCATGTGCTCGTGATTGTTTGGTTCGCTAGCTAGCTGACTACATCTACTGCGTTGCGGTTAACGGATCAGGATGAGCTGCAGTGCCAGCCGCCGAGCTTGCTGCTGGATCCCTCCATGCTATGCAACACTAACAACGGCAACAGCTGCAGCAACAACGGCAGCAGCCTCATCAGCAGCAATGCCGCCGCCGGCATTAACAACGGCAACGCTATGGCGCCTGCAGTGAAAGGGGTGGAAGACGACCAGCTCCCACGCGCCCCAGTGGTCAACAGACGTGAGAGCTTCTTCCTCATCTTTAAAAACGCTTCCCTTTCCCTCTCTAGCTAATTACGATATGCGCATTACACTTGCACTTGCAGTAACTTGAAACCCTATATTTATCTGCCCCTCCCTCCCTCCCTCCCTCCACCACTATCATCTTCCTCCAGCCTGCAGCAAAAGGAATAATTGCGACGGAGGCATAAGACTGTGCAATCGAGTAGAATGCAAACAAAATAGCGAGAATGTGTTGCAGAAGCAGCTCATTGCATCGCCACACAGGAGCTTGTCTTCTGGTCTCTGGTCTACCAGAGGAAAGCCATCTGCTGCAATAACTGCACTGCGTACCTCGCCTTCAAGCTCTTCCCTGTAGCAATAGTGCCTTCCCTCCTCACTCTCTTCTCCATAATTTCTGTTCCCTTCATCATCACTCGCTAGCTCGCTCGCTCGATCGTCCACAACTATACTATACTATCCTATCCTAATTGCTGATTACTGCACAGCATTATATATATACATATATAACTCAAGCTGTAGCTTTAAAATTAACGATCGAATTAAGGTGCATGTAATTAAACTTGTGCAGCTCCGGAGAAGAGGCAGAGGGTTCCATCTGCGTACAATCGATTCATCAAGTAAGTGAAGAGCAGAGGCGTCGATGGCTAAATTAAATTACAAGCTAAGGTTATCCATTAATAATTCTTGTACATGCATGGTCAAATGCTGCAGGGACGAAATCCAACGCATTAAGGCTGGGAATCCCGACATCACTCACAGGGAGGCCTTCAGCGCCGCTGCGAAGAACGTAAGCTTCCTAAACTTTACTCACTGTGCATACGATCGATGGATTCAACCTTGATGGATGTTGAAGAGATGAGCCACAATATTTGCTGTTTCAGTGGGCCCACTTTCCGCACATCCATTTCGGCCTGATGCCCGATCAGGGACTGAAGAAGGCCAACCTGCGCCAGCTTCCGGTAAACAAGCGAAACTATGTTTTCTTTTGCTCTAAAAACCTAAAGTTAAATCTCTTCCAGAGCTTGTCAATCCCCTGGTCACATCTGTTCCTCTCCTTCTTTATACTTTTTCTGGGTTTTAGCTCGAATACACATGCACCGTAGATCATCAGAGCAGAAGAATCTTGCAAGCCCACTACTCTACCACTAATACTACTACCACTACTACTACTACCACTACACCCTCACCTTTTTCTTTTCCTCTCTTGTATCTTTAAATTTGCAGGAAGGGGCTGAGGATGTTCTTCCCAAGGAGGGCTTCTACCCCACAGCCGCTGCCGCTGCCGCTGCCGCTGCCTCTGCCGCTGCCGCTGCTGCTGCAAACACGGGAGTCACTCCTTTCTAAGCGCCAAGGACGACACACACAAACAAACACACCTTCTCTCTCCATCTCCCCCCTCTGCTGCCACTGCCGCTACTGTTGCTGCTGTTGTTGTTCTTAGGGTTACTACTACCCCCCCTTACTTTCGCTTATTTTCTCTTCCTTTTTTTTTTTTTTTTTCTTCTACTTCTTCTTCACTTCTTTTTCTTTTCCTTTTCCTTTCTTTTCTTTTCTTTTGTTTCCGAGTTGTTGTACTTTAAATGGATGTCGAGTTTGGGCCGGCACGGCTGCGGAGGGTGCAAACGCCTGAGGGAAAAGGTTGTTGTGTGCTCGCCCGTGGCTAACTAGCCGTGCCTTAATTTGTCTACCAACGCGTGTGCTCTCTTTCTCTCAGTCCCTCTCGCTATGTGGAAAGACTTTGAACTGTTTGGCAAGTGCTATATTTCTATTGTTCCTATTTGCTTTTAGATGCTTGTCGTTAGGCTTTGCTCTCTTCATCAATGTTCGCCACCAGGTATGCATGCATGCATGCATATCCAGGCTCAAAAAGATACTTCAGGTTTTATCATCCCTGTGGTTGCTTTTGACTCCTGATTCATACACCTGAATTCATAATTCAGTAGGTTGTCTGTGTGTATACATGTGTGTAATTATACTAGTTAGAATCAATGCTAATATTGGAGTTTGATTAAAAGAATTAAAGAACTTGATTAATTGTACTGATGTTCCTATATTAATTAATTAGTGCCTTCACATACATAACCATGCTAAAAAACATTCACCTTATGATTAGGCTAATAGGCAAGCCTAATAGGTTCAACATTCTCCACCTTGATAATATATTGCTCTCTTACTTTATCTAAAATTCTAATATGATGTCATACCAAAGTCATATACTTCACTATTGGTATCCACCAAGACCAAGTATGTGTTTAGTTGATTTGGTTGATGACATAACTTGACCTTTTAGGGAGGTCCCCTACATCCTCTAGACTATAGATAACTAGCATGTTAATATTGCTATTCTGTCTATTTGGTGCAATGAAATGCATTGCAGTGTGCAATTTGTATGAATTACCTATCTTATATGTGTCTTTGTGTTATCCCTAGCAAGACAGTGAAAATCATTCTAATTAAGATCCAATTATGTAGATCCACTTACCAAAAGTCACTTTGAATCCATTAGCTTCCTCGTAGGTACTCACCTAGCTAAAGTTATTGGCCAATTTCTCATAAGGGTACGTAGTTTGGTGTATGAAGTTTTATTAATACGGGTCTCTCAGAAAAGAGTTATATTATATTGGATCTATTGTATATAGTATTACCTTCCATTGCAAGAGACTATTTTTATAAGTTGAATTCTTTACCAAAGTCATATGATATAATAATTTTACTACATATGCCCCTTCTAATTGTTACTCTTTCTCATCTTTAAGAACAATGCTATTTATTTCCAAATGTAATTTGCTCCTTAATATCAATACTTTCAATATATCAAACTAAGAAAGTTGTCAATAAAATATGAAACGACTGAAATAGTTAAGTAAGCCTCAGAAATCTACTATGCATAACATGTACAACCATGTTTCATATGAAACTAGTTAATCATACTAATCTCCATCTAGATATGTTTAAACCTTATTTTTATTAAATCAAGATGTATATTTATATAATATCTTTGCCCTCGTGAGTTTACACAGTTGGTACTTGCATATAGTGTTGTTGCAATAGATCAGAAGGTTGGCCCCCAATGTGTGCACAATGTCTCACTGGCCGGTCACCTGACCCCGTGCAAAGGGATGCTGTGTTGAATGAAGCCCTCATGATTTATCTCTTTTTCAAGTCGTGTAGGACAATCTTAGAGGGCCCTCGGATGAGGTTTATCGCCTTTTATTGCAAAAGATATATAATATCTTCAATTATCACAAAAAAATTGGACTTCTATTGTGGTGAAAGGTGACTCATTCACCCTTAGTACTCCTCAACATCGGCTCCATAGTAATATGAAGGGAGTAAATCATAATGACCGAATAATTGAAAGGATTTATTCCCAAAGAATTATTCATCCCAGATTCTATTCATGTTTTCATGTACTAACTCGATTATGTCCGCAGAGGTAAATTGGCTTGCATTGATCCTATGAAAAGAGAATCATAAACATCCTCACCATTAAAAAATCTTTTTTTTCCCTACTTCGGCATTAGAGAAGGAACTATTAGGCCAAAATAGTTTTCCATCGTATGCTCTGTGATTTTACAAAAAGGCTTCTACATAATAATATTTATGGTTAATTTAGAACATGAGATTGGGAAGCTGAGAAGAGGACAATCTTGCTACTGTTCTCTACGTATGAAGCTTCATTTATTGCATGTCCCTCAACAGGCAGAATCGACACAGACTTTGCAGGTTAAATATTAATCTTATATAACACGCGCCTCGAAAAATTTAAGTTATGGCAAACGTTTGCCAGAATGTTAATTAACTAAAACATCAAGATTACGTTTTGATGAGTTCCATCTGTTCATGCACTCACTGTGGCTAATCAGCTTCGACGTCTCTATAGCTACTGTATTTTTCTGATATCCATATGCAAGGATATACAATTAAACTATGAGCTTGAGTTATGGCAGTCTCCATGGCATGGTTTAGCAAGTAACCTAAGCTTCACTAATAGCTACAAGTGTATATGCTGGTTAACTATAATTTCCTGACATGATCAATTAGAGATGATTTCATGGTCAATTATATGGAACATCCGGAGTCTGTGTGTATGACCTTTTGTTGAAGCGATATGAAGAAATGGCTATGAGGTAGCCTTTAGTAGCAAGAGGGCAGCTAAAACACTGAATTAATTGCCTCCAAGAAAGAGGAAGAGAGATGCAGATGGTAGAGCCTAGTGTAGTGTAGGCTCTTCAGTAGAATTAATTCTCAGCTGTCATATCACGAATATAATGCGAACTCTCAGATAATTTTGAAGAAGGTATATTGTTGTGTTTTTATAGGATGTAAAATTTTCATGTACAGAATCCAAATTGAAATTTTATTATTTTAAAAATGATTATAATTAATATATATATATATATAATCATTACATCCTATTGGATTCCTACTAATTCGGTTTTCCAATACTTTGCCTCGTCCATATTCAACCAACGAGGGCCCATTGAGATCCCTCAATCTCTTCTTTTAAGTATGGAAAAAAACTAAATTAAAATTGAGACTTACTTTAAGATAAATCATATACAAGAGGCTTATTTCATTAAAAAAAAGCTAGCTCTTAGTTGAATTAGTACATCAATTTGTGGTCATCCATTAAAATCTCATTTTATTTGCTTTAAATTAGAGATAATTTTACAATCTACAACATAGTCTAGCATGGGGAAAAAACACCTAATTGTCAATTAAATAGAAAGAAAAAAAAAGGAGTTGATCACTTTCACATTTTTGGAGTGCCAATTTCAGTGATACACTGTCCCAAACAATAGATGCAGGGAGAAGGAAAGAGACCTCCAGTGTCCCACCTGTTGTCTTCAATCATTTGCAGCAACAAAGTCTTTGCTTGATAGGTTTGGTTAGGGACTCTCCATGAAAACACTGTTGATACAGAAAGAGGTGCGAGGCATGGGAGAACGATGGGCCATGCAATAATTGATTACATCCGACCCCCCATGAGGTTGCACTCGAACCTGCTCACAACCCACCAGATATGCATATACATGATTAAAGGAGGAGAGAGATGAATAAGGAGACATGGCAGATGTGTTTAAATGAATACTTTACGCAGAGGTGGGGATGGAATGGAGCATTGAATCAATCAGATGTGCTGAGTTGTGCTGTAGCCAAACATGAGGAAAAAGATGCATGGAGGGAATGGATGGGCGACGTCGACGATGACATGTTGATGTGATTGATCCGCGGCATGGATCCCTTTGCAAAAGTCTAATCACCATGTCCGCCACCGGAGATACTCTCGCCCGCTTTTTCCATGATGCCTGCTTGCGTTCTGGCTAGTGCAGGCACTGCGCCCTTCGGGTCTCATATTCTTCTCCACCGTCGCATGGCTTTCGCTTGTGCTTTTGTGCATCTGGGCATTGCCATAAACTGAAAGGTGGCTTAGGATCCATTTGGTGATAATAAAATGGGAACTCTTTGGACTAGATTGAAAATAAGCACCAAAAGCTATAGAAAAGAGAATAACATGCTAATAATCCCTTAGATAAAAAGGGCTGATGATCAGAGGACAAGAAACAAAAAATAAATGGAACATAATAATTTTTTATTTCAATTGATGATTCATAAAACACATAGTCTATTTATAAATTATTTATATAACTTAAACAAACTACTAACTCCATAATTCTACACCATTAACTCAACTAATATAAATACATTGAAGGACATTTGTTTTCTTTAACCATTTAGTACTACTACTGTTACTAATTGCTATCTCATCGACTTATTAACTCAATTATTAATTTTGAATCATTTTAATTATCAATACTCACCCTTATTCAAAATTACAAACACTAAGATATGATCTGAAATAAATAAATTTATCTCTTGGAAGTAATTTCGTCAAGATATTCGTTACTTGTCTACGTGTATTGTAGTGCTCCAACATAATTTCATCATTTGTAACTAAGTCTCAAATAAATGTAGATGAATATCTATATGCTTAATTCTCGCATAGAAAGCTGAATTTTTTGTCATTGCAATTGTCACCTTATTATCATAAAAAATATTAGTTGCATTTTCTTGTTGTTGATAAAGGTCCACAAGTCCTCTTCTAACCCAAACTACTTTTGAAGAGGATAAGACTATAAATAGCGTACTTCTTTGAACTACATGAAATTATTCCTAACCCAAGATTGAAAACACTAGCTGAGGTGCATTTTCGAACTGAACTTGCACAATCACTATTGGTGAATCAACAAAGATTGAATTTTGAAACTCTAGTGTACCAAATTCCATAATCCATGATTCCAGTAATATAGCGTAAAGTCCTTTTAGTTGCTCCAAAATGATGATTCGTAGACTTTGCATAAACCTAAAATTACACCAACATAAAATGTAATATCTAGTCTAGTATGAGTTAAATAAATTAAACATTCAATTAAGCTTTTTTGAAATATTATGCATTAGCTTTCTCTGTGTTAGTATTAGTCATAGTAATAATTATGAGATGATTGTAAAAGGCATATTATTGTATCATATTTCATTATAAATAAAAGGCAAAGTTGATTATTATATTTATTTCAGTCCAGTGCCAATTGAATAAGTATAATAATGTCCTTGAGTAGTAGATTCTTATCTACAACATATTAATTAGTTGAATTGAGAGTGAGATATGTAGATATATATAGAACACTACTCTTAACTATTCCTAGTCAAGCATTAATATACAAGGACAATATTA
>JBBMJZ010000067.1:20245637-20256899 GCA_037833815.1 Zingiber zerumbet | reverse complement strand
TTTAAACTTGTAATGTAATGTAATCTAAGTTATAAAAGACAATAAACTTTTGTAATCTAGATTACAAAGCTAATAAATAGTATGTAATCTGGATTACATTCCAACCCTAAGATTTAATATGTCAAATATATTCCTAGTCCATTTCTTGTACCAACCATTGTTGCTGTCGCTGGTCGCGGTCGCCAGCCATCAGCCGCTAGTCGCTGCCGTCGGTCACCATCGTCGATCGCCATCGTCGGTCACTGTCGGTCGCCGCCTCCGTTGACCTTCGCTAGTTGCTGCTATTGGCCGCCGATTGCCCACCGGTCGTCGGTCACCCGCTGCCACCTATTGCCGCCCGCCACCGCCGACCATCGCAGGATATTTTTGTTATTTTATAATAATATGAATTGCATTCCTTATAAAAAATAATGGACATCAAATAAAAGAATATAATCACCCTTATAATCAAAGATTATATGTATAGTATATAACTCTTTCACCAAAAATAGTAATTTAATATTAATTACATTCCATTACATTACAAATTTGATTATATTACAAGTTTAATTACATTATGCCTAACCAAACGCAGCTTATCATCGTTGGGAGAAGCACCACTTGAGTGCTTTCCTTGTTTTTCTTTTCTCTACCGTGTGCTCTTATATGTGCCATCATAAGGAGAAAACCACTTGTGATTTATTCATAAGATCTCTCCATTTATCCTCTCTTTGTCAATGTGCTAGCTGGTCTAATGCCGAGGAAATTGTGTGCTCTATATCAAAGCTTGGTTTCTCCTACTTGTGAGTATTATGCATTTGCTTTTATTATGGTCACGTATATGATATCTATCATCCAACTTGAGAATGTTTGTTTACAGTATTAGGTCATTAGTGTTGTGGATTTGCTCGGATGTAGGTTATGTTTTGAGTGTATGTACATGTAATATATTTCTCTAATAAGATCTGCGGGACTATTCTTTTCTCTTAGATTGACCATAGATATGGTTCTATGCTACCAGATTTTTTATCTGAGATCCTTTGTTTTGAGACCAAACTGTCTTCAGATCCTGTGTATCTTGTTGCTAACCTAGCCTGGTACATGGATTTGGTCGTGGACCGTGTGCTGTAGAATGTTGTTAGTGTTCAGCAACCTTTAACCAGTATGAGAGCATTCCATGGCATGAGTTTTGAACCAATTCCATTGACAATGTTATTTGAATATCTGTGGTCATTTCTGGTTACCAATCTGTAAACCAGGTATATGCAATAGAGAGAATGGACACCAACCGTGGTATCTATTTTCAAAAAAACTGAGAATTGATAAGAGATGGAACAGAAGAAAGGAGAGAAGCAATACGGTAACTACCAGTGTCATAAAAATTTTCCTGAGGGATGCATGACGACAATCTGACAGTCCACTAGAATGATTTCTATAATTGGTCACTTTGACTAATAGTTTCCCGGACTATATGTTGATATTCAGTCTTGCAGTTTTTTATGTTCACTGATCATTTTTCTGTTTTCTAATTTATTAGACCTTTTCTACATCTGTTTCCCCGTTGGCTAATTGCTTAACAACGTGTTAGCACAGATTCTACACTGTATCTCATACAGGATGCACAACATATGTTAAGATTAATACTTTTTAAGCTTCTTCTTCCAGGTCTTTCGTTTCGCACAACCGAGGAAAGTCTTAGGAAGGCTTTCCAAAATTTTGGTCAGCTTGTAGAAGGTAATCATGTTTTCCCTTTTGTTTATTTATGTACACGCACACACATCTGTGATTGTCATTGATCTCACTTCTTTGTGGTGTTTCTGCAGTTAACCTAGTCATGGACAGAATAGCAAACAGACCAAGAGGCTTTGCTTTTCTTCGATATGCCTCGGAAGAGGAATCCAGAAATGCCATCAACGGGATGCATGGAACGGTAACAACTAAACATATAATACATAATTGTTTGCTGCACCTGTCTTCCTAATCAAACATAAAGTTGTTTAAGGTTTCTATTTGTAGTTACATATGAATATGATATGGAGGAAAAATGTGGGGGATTATCAGATCTCTGTCTACTCAAATAATAGTTTAATGTCATCGAGAGATTATCAGATCTTTGTCTAAAATAATAGTTTAATGTTATATCTAGGGCTTAGGATTAAATAGGTGGCAAAAATCATCTAATTATCATTTTCATCAAAAGGGTAGCTCTTTTTTTAAAAAAAAAATAAATAAATAATTAAAATAGTGCCCTATTGTATTTCTCAGTCTGAAATTATCTTTATTCTAGTGCTACAACATATAAAAGTATATTGATTCAACTCAGTAAAAAAATCTATTCGTTGACCACTTGATTAAAATTATTTAAACTTCATCAAAATCATTTTAACATAGTCAAAATAATTGCAATTCTGTTGTAGTCATTAGTTGGCTGTTACAATAGTATAATAGCTATTAAATGACTGCTACAACGTTGTAAGGTCAGCTAAATATTGTAGTAGCCAATTAACGACTATTTGAGTAGTTTTACATTGATTTTGACCATATTGATGTGATTTTGATCATGTATGAGCAAGTTTGACCAAGTTGGTAAAGTGTTTTATATAAAAGTGCTCTATGTATAATTTTTTTTGACTAAGTCGAATTGATTTGTTTTTACATATTGTAGTAGTTATTTCATAGTTGTTATAATAACCTTGGAATAAGGGTGTTTTCGATGTGAAAAATATGATGGAGCATCTTTTTTGACTTTTTTTCTAAAATTATTAAAGGCCATTCATGTGTCTGGTGAGCATACCACTTGATCTCCACACCAGCGAATTGATTGTCTTCTCTGGGATTTTTGTTAGTTCCTTGATGGCAGGGTCATTTTTGTGGAAGTTGCAAAGCCAAGGTCAGAAGTACGCCCGAGTCCGAGACAATCTCCAAGGCGATATTGAGTCGAGCTGCTGCATAACTTGACAGCCATTTTGTATCTGTTTCCTCGAAACTTTCATCTTCAGTAAGTATGAACTCTGACAGCATGATTTGTAAATTGCAAATACTTTGTGATATTGTTTACACCATCATATTACCACTTTCTTGTTGTCTATATATTATTGATATAGAAAAATTATCAAACACCTCTAGCAGTTACATAGTTCCCTCAAGCTACTTATTACCAATATGTTAGGTCCTCTTAATGATTTATTAATAATTTGTGGACTAATCCTGAGAACTGACAAAGAAATGACAATCACATTCCTTTAAATCTTCTCCTTATTGAAATTGCAATTGCTTTGCCCTTTTGTGAACTATTAGATTTGAGGTCATATGCATTGTTACTTGATTGTCATAGTAAAACTTAATATGCTCTGTAGGGGTGTATCCTATATCGATTACAAGTCGCAAGAATTGACAAAGGAAATAACAATCTCATTACCGTCTTTTTCTTGATGAATTGACAATTGCTTTGTCTATTGGATTTAAAACTTTATATGTCAGCTTAATACTCTGCCTTTACACTTGATTTTACGACTACTATTTACTTTTAATTTTAGGGACTAATGGTCAGTCTAAATATGGATTAAGCTTACTAGACGGAAGAGGTGAATAGATAAACAACAATCATGCTTTATTCTACTAGGTGATAGGGTCGGCAAAGGGGTGAATAAATATAACCTATAAATTAAAATTTTCAAGCGAGACAAAATCAACAAAATCCACCCTGGTCAGCTTGAAGGAACGATAATATATATAACCACTGAAATGTAGAAGCTTTAGATGTCTACAAAATGGTAGACATGAATATGAATTTTAACAAACATTCTCTCTACTCAAGGATCCTCCCCCTCCAAATGACATCTATTGCGAGCTTGCTACCAAATGTATATCATGCAAGTGATCGCGAGATATCTCTTCTTTGTCAGCTGGCCCTTCCCTCTGAATTGCATGTACACGACTTGAATCAGCCTAGACGCGGAAGTGACGTCTGATCGGATGTGGAGCCAACATCGCACTCTGGTCCATAGCTGGCTATTGACCGGACACCTAAAGAATAGGGGGCAAGCGACTCATCCTCAACAGAGTAGGCAAACTTTGCCTCATACATGAGCTGGTCTTTTGTCTGTAACCTCCAATGCGCCAAAAGCAGAATTTATCCTTGGGCAGGATAAGAGAGTGTTTGGGAGAACTTTTGCTTATTTAAAAGTGATTTTGATAGAGATTATTTTAAATTTAATGAGAAACTAAAGTATAGAGTGTTTGGATATAGAAGTCAAAAATTAATATAAGATACAGTTGGAGTCTTATAATTATTATTATATTTTAAATATTATATCAAAATTAATTTTTTTAATAAAAAAATATATAAAATTAATAAAAATGATAAAATTTATATAAATATATAAAAATGTGTATAAAATTTTAGAAATACAAATTATATAAAAATATAAAATATTATTTAAAAAATAAATATAACAAAAGTGCGGCGACAATTATATAAAATGATCAAATTATTAAGGATAAAAATGTAGTGATAATTATATAAAATGATACATTTATTAAGAACATAAATATCAATTTTTTTAGTTCATAAAAAAAAAGGCAGAAGTAGGAAAAAATATCAAATTCTTACTTCCAACTTTTGAGTAAAAGTTACAAAAGTTGAAGCAAAAGTTGACATTCATAAATACTTGAAAGTGATTTCATACAGCTAGAATCTGTTGAAAGTGATTTCATACAGCTAGAATCTAAGAAGCGCTTAAGTAGAAGCTCTACCAAATACTTCCTAAATGTCTTCCAAACTACTTTTGCCCAATGCGGAGATGCACCACTCTACCTGAAGAACTCATATGCCCTTGCTGCCCCATTCTTCTCACCAACTTACCAATCAACCTCTCTGCCTGAAGAAAATATAAGCCCTTGCTGCCCCATTCTTCTCACCAACTTACCAATCAATAAGCTTCCTGTTGGCTACTCCTTCACTGCCTGCTCGCCGTACTAAATCATCCCTAATCTCCAGCAACTTTTTAACGGGGGATCCTAGGGCTTGCTTCTCGGAGGTCCTTTTTCAGATATAACCTTAGAGATGCACTAAGCTCTCTAAGCTTGCTCTAATATGTCATACCTCTCTGCTTGTTTATTAAGGTTACCTCAGTGTAGGTAATTAGTCATCAGATCAACTTTTCCATGCTCCTCTTCTTATAGTCCATCTTGATAGGCCTTTTATTCCTCAAATGCCCAAAGTTCTTCAAACTTGTTCTATGTGATCATTTAGATGGCGTTTAGTTTAGGGGTTTGAGAATGAGGGAATGAATTCATTCTCAAATCTTGTGTTTGGTTGATGAGAATGAAACATAAAAATTTAAGTATTTGAAACTTATCTCCTCTCTTGGATCTTGATAGGAATGAGAATGATAATTAAGTTTTCGACAAAAATACCTTTAATATACTTGTTCAATTTTTTTTTATATCACTTTCTCTCTCCTTGTTCTTTCATCATACTCTCTTTCCTCATTCTATCATTATACTTTCTCTCTCATCACACACTCTCTCAATCTCTCCCATCATGTCCTCTCTCTCCTCATTTTTTCACACACTTTCTCTCTCTTCATTCTCTTTCATTATACTTTCTCTCATCATACTTTCTCTCTCTTCATCCTCTCTCATTATGCTTTCTCTCCCATCATATTATTTTTCTAGAAAGTAGGCACAAAAAAGAGAAAGAGAGAGAGAGAGAGAATGCAAGAGATTTTTGTGATCAGAACCCCCAATCCGCTCTTCCATGGTCTATGATCTATCAGTGAGTCACGCGATGAAATCCCCTAGCTTTTTCTTTCTAGAATATCTATTGGAGGCGGAGAAAAATCTTACAAAACACTCCTTACAAATAAAATTTCTATCATAAGAGAAGAGTTACAATCAAGGCAAGAGAAATAGAGCCAAAGTTGAGAGAATGAGCAAAATATTGACACTTTGATTTAGTATTTTTGTAGTTCCTTAATCCCTATTTATAGCCCTTGATCAAGCCTTCATAATATCTTTTCTACTAGTTCAGCTGACTATTTCATGCGTCCACAACAATTTTACCGGTCACTTCAATTGATTGATCTCGCTAAAACTTTCAGCATAGTATTGTTTTGTTGTAACATATTAATTGTTCCATTAATTTCATCGGTCGACTGTAGAAGCTTCGCGATCATTAATTGTATTGACAATTTAATTGTTCCATGTTGGATCATCCTAGAGGGCGTTGAATAGACTCGTTTGCAACTCCTTTTCATTTATAAAAATAAGTTATGCGGTAGAGGGAAAAAATAGAACAACAAAGCAAGAAAGCAAACCGATCTGCTCAACGACTATGATTCTTAAGATGGATCACTCCTCGAAAGCATCTTTAGATGGCATTTGGTTTAGGAGTTTGGGAATGAGGGAATAAATTCATTTCTAAACTTTATGTTTGGTTGATAAAAATAGAATTAAAATTTTAAAATGAAACCTAAAAACTTGTTCATACTATTTTATCTTTCTTTATTCTATCTTATCATATTTTCTCTCTCCTTATTCCCTCTCATCGTACTTTTCTCTCTCTTCATTCTATCATCATACTTTCTTTCTCTTTATTCTCTCATCGCACTTTCTCTCTCATCATTCTCTCTCATCATACTTTCTCTCCCATCACACTAGATCTCTTTCCTCTTTTTTTCTCATTATACATTCCTTCTCACCACCTTTTCTCTCTTATCATACTTTTTCTCTCCTCGATCTCTCCCATCACACATTCTCTCTCCTTATTTTTTTCATCATACTTTCTCTCTCTTCATTCTCTCTCATCATATTTTTTCTCTCCTCATCTTTTCTCATCATGCTCTCTTACATCACATCCCCTCGGGATGGACTAGTGGCTAGTGCATGGGGTATTGTCAAATCCTGGTTAGTAGCCAGGTTCCTGCCTTCCCCTATGCACTAGTCATTGCCCGAGCTAGTAACCCCCGTGATTTACCTCCTCCGCGTTGACCTAGGGACGAGTTAGCGGAGGCGCTGGGAGCGAGCGAATCGCCTTTTGCCGCAATACTCTCTTACATCACACTCTTTTTTTTTAATTTTTTCTCATCACACTTTACCTCTATTTATTTTTTCTCATCATATTTTTTCTCTCATCACACTTTCTCTCTTATCATATTTTTTTTCATATTTTTTTTTTCTCACATCTAATTTTTTTCTTTTATTTTTTTTTAAGGATAAAATAAAAAATTTTAATTTATTTTGATAGAAAATATTGAACTAACTAAATATTATTTATAAGAGTGATATATATATTCAAATCTATTATTCCATAACAATGTCCTTTTTCTATGAAAGAATCAAATGTCACCGTAGTCTTTCTCCTTCTTGGCCAACAACCATATGTGAAGAAACTCCTTACAATGTCTGTAACAAGAATGAGACCTTAAGCACAAAGAGAAGACAAGATCTTGATAGTTTGACTATTAGTCAATTGCTCTTCTATCAGCCAACTAACTAATTAATTATTCTCCTGAATGTCCCAAACTTAAATATTCTATTTGTTGGTCAATTTATTTGAGTTGGCTCAACATTTGACTAATCATCACTTCAGTTGACTAGTCTGAACCATAAACCCCGAATTTAAGATTTTACAAGTTGATTAGACTACCAACTTTAGCCGGCTGATCAATGAATTAACTAGAGATTCGGTTTTCCATAGACGGTAAGAGTAAATCGAAAAGTGCTCATAATGGATGGTTCATTGGTCCAGTGTTCTTAGATTAATCAGTCGTAAAGAAAAATTTATCTATTAATTTACTGAAATTAAGATTCGATCACTAGATACTTGGGATATTAAGAAGATGCTCTGCCGCTGTAATATTATCCAGGACAATTGAATGTACTTTTAATACTAGTGGTGCAATGGAACATCAAATATATAACTCATGCTGACACATATTTGGTAACTCCTCCAGACGAACAACAAGTTCGCTTTTCACTGAAAGGTAAATCTCATGCAGTGCGTTGTAACATAGATTCGAATCTTAGCCTAACCATCACACCATTGTTCTGCGGCTACATAACTACTATATTTAATTTTTAAATTCGAATAGAATCTTATAAGATATTATTTACCCCTTGTAGACACAAATTTTCAAATACAAGCTAGCCCTTAGACTATGGTGCAGCGATGGAGTGCTCATATAGTCTTCCATGCATCCACATTTCAAGTCTTAGTCGTGGCGTATTGTAGGACATTTTCCTCTAATAAGATGATAAACTTAAAGTGTTGGGTTGCTGTGTCATTGTAAGTGCTTCTAGATTTCCTCTGATGTCAATGAAAAATTTCTAGCTAATAGGAGAACTAAAATTCTTTGGGACCACAAGGTGAGAATCATGGAGCAATTGCTAATACGATTAATTTAAAGCACCGGAACACTTAAAAAACCACCTACTATCTAAAGATTAGGGATGATAATTTTCTCCGTGGGTTCGGACCCCGCAGGAAAAATCCGAAATGGTGATAGGGATTCCCGATTTTTTCAGGGATGGGGTGAGTTTGGGGCGGGTATGGGAATACTATCCCCATTCCCGAACCTGCCCTGAATATCATTATTATTAATATTAATAAATAATAATATGATTTTTAAAAAATATTAATAATAGTGTTAATATTAATATTAAAATTTTAAAAAATAATAATAATAATAATAATAATATTTATATTAATATTAATATTATCATTAATAATAATTATTAAATAATAATAATAATATAAATTAAATTTGGGAATTAGGCGAGAATGGATATTTGATCCCCGTAGGTTCGGGTTCGGTGAATTTCCGAACCCGAAAAAATAAAAACGGACAGGGATGAGGATAGCAAATCCGTTCCAATCTCATTGTCATCCCTACTAAAGATTTACTCGAGAATCTTACAAATTATATGGTATTGTTATTAATCCAAGTGTAAATTTACTTTTAAAAACTAAAAAGAAAATAAATTAATTTTAGAACGTATCTTGCTTTCTAAAATTCTCAAATTACGTATCGTGCTTTATATTTTATTTACTAAAAGATGCTTTTTTTTTTTTTTGAAAAAAACTTTTTAAAGTAAATTAACTTTTCTTATTTGAATCAAATCAAATGGAACTAAGGGCAAACATTTAAAAAAAATTAATTGTTTTATCGATTACTTTTAAAAATATTATATTTATGTCAAATTAATATTGTTGTGCTCTTAAAAACCTCTTGAATATATATATATATTTTTTAAAAAATAGTCTTATATGCCTATTAATGAATTTTGATGAAAGACGTTAATGACAAGTTCAAATTTGTGTTGTCACATTTATGGTGGTGAGTGGTCCCCGATTACATCCGTATTTTTATTCGTAAATTTGGAGTTTTAATTTAAAAAATAAATAAATTTGGAATCTTAATAAATAAAAATAAAAATCTAAAATTTACAAAAGAATGTTAATAAAAAAAACTTTAAAATATTGTTTTATTATTTTTAGTTTTTATTTTTTTAATAGTTAATTACAAGACGAAAAAAACAATGATGAAATAAAGATAAAAAAAATAGAAATTAAAAAATCATCTTGGAAATGTTTTGATAAGTTGTTTTGACTAATGAAAAAAAATAATTAATCAGGCTAGATAACATTAAATCTAAGGTAATCAGTCTAATTTTATAGAAATTTTTCACATGTTATCAGAATAAATTAGGAAGTGCATGCTGTGTGTAGTCCAGAAATTCAGCATTCTTTAATTGCAAGTCTCATTTGATAGAAAAATCCTTATAAATATGTCGTTGTTAGGAAAATAGAAATTTAACCATGAGTATCTGGAAGATAATTAAGTATTGTTACTGATGCATTATAATCTCGGGGCATTGTTTTGACTATAACCCAGCTCAGTATTGGAGTTGCTTGATGAAATCAACTCTAGCAGTTCTAAAGATGGAGGATGGTACAGTGGCAGGATGGTTATGATTCTATTTTCAGTTATAGAATATATTTTTTTTCTTTGAGCTAATGAGATGACTTTCGGATTTATTTATATAATAAAAGGTGATTTGTTCATCTTGAGTACCTTCACTAATTCATTCAAGTTAATATAAAAAAGATAAATTATGAATAATTACTAACTATTAATATAAATTATGAATAATTATTAACTATTAGTACAGATGATACAATATAGAAGAAGTAAATATGATAATATCTTGACATTAAAATTCATCCGGTCTACACTTGTCTTTCTTTAGATTTACTTGATAGATACGGGATGGTCTATCTAATCCATAATTTAAATTAAAATTTTTATTTTTTACATTACATTTTATTTTTTTATTAGGCTAGTGGATTGACCATCTAATACACAATCAAATTTAGATTGGGCTCAATTAAATTTTTTTACGAGCTGGTGTGCGCCAGATGAGTCAGTCCATCCGTCACGGTCGACCCGCCGACAGCTCCATTGGCAAGTGATTTGAAAATGTCTGCAATCTCAGCGGAAAAGAAAATGTCTAGACATCTATAAAAGGCGAATGGCTTTGACAAACTCGTGTCTCGAAATCCAAAAGGCAGAGGACTCCTAACATATCGCGAGGTGCCTTTTATGACTTTTTCCATTTGATTAATAATACGCAGTTTGTTTAATTTTTTATTTTTTAAATTATTATTATTATTTAAATAGAATTTAAAATGATTATTTAATAGCAGTGTATATATATTTTTGTTCAGCGACTCCCGAGGCACAAGAAGAGTCGGCCATGAGACAAGGCCGCCCCTTCGGCTCCCGCCCTCTCTATCTCTCAATTCCCGCTTCACATTAGTTTTGTCGTCTTCTCCCGCCATGCCCTGCACCATGCATTTCCTCCCTTCTTCTGATTTTCAAGGACTGCCACTACTTCTGCTTCTTCTTCTTCCTTGTGCTTGCCTTCGCAGTGTATATAAATAAACTCAACGTGGCTTCCATCCAACCTTCACCGAGTACTGCCTTCCCCGGCCGTTAATTCGATCTTCCTCGGCGGCCGCACCGACGTAGCTACTAGCCTAGCTAGCTCTCATGGCCGCCTTCGTCGACAACCGGCAGTTTAGCCGACTCGACCAGCCCAACGGCCACGCCAAGCACTTGCCCACCTTAATCTCACGGCCTCCCTTCATCCCTCCTCTTCCCCTTGATCGCCGGCCCTCCCCCGGCGAGAAAGAGGACACTGGCGACGATGACGAGGAGGAGGAGGAGGTCGTCGACTGGAAGAAGCTCTATGACACGACTTCCCACATCGAGCTGG
>JBBMJZ010000067.1:20185355-20195621 GCA_037833815.1 Zingiber zerumbet | reverse complement strand
AATAATTTTAATATACAGTTAGAAAATTAAATGCACCTATAGCAATAAATCATATTTTAATTAACGGCAATTTACCAAAGGGCGCAGGTAAAGATTTAAATTTACCAAAAGGCGTACGCTACTTTGGTATTTACCAAAGAACGTACTTTTTTATATGCATTTTCTATTTACCCTTCTGATAATTTGACTTTTTCTACCGTTTTCTTTACTTCACCATATTTCTCTCTCTTCTCTTTTTTATATCGACAGAACATATGAATAACATTAGTCAATTTTTTAATAACATTTTAATACATTTGAAAAAGCAAAAATAAACAATGAATAGCATATTTGAACTCCTTGTAATTTCAGAAATCTACTGGAACTAAAATGAGTGTAATCGGAGCTCTCTAGGTCGATCAGTGGGTTTCGGTCAAAACTCATTAATGGACCTAGAGAGCTCTGATTGCACCTATTTCAGTTTTTATAAATTTTTAAAATTGCAAGGATTTCAAATATGGTGTCCATTATTGATTTTGGCTTTTCATAGATGTTAACATGTAAAATCAAATAATAGACAAAACGCCCACGTTGGGCCTGATATGGAATCATATCAGGCCACATGATATCATTCCATATCAGACCCAACGTAGGGTTTTTTTACCGATTCTTTGATTTTGCATGTTAACATCTATGAAAAGCCGAAATAAATAATGGGCATCATATTTGAACTCCGTGCAATATCAGAAATCCATTGGAATTGAAATGGGTTCAATCGAAGCTCTCTAGGTCCATGAGTGGATTCTGATTGAAACCCACTGATCGATCTAGGGAGTTCCGATTGTACTCATTTCAGTTCCTATGAATTTCTGATGTTGCAAGGAGCTCAAATATGATGTCCATTATTTATTTCGGCTTTTCATAGATGTTAACATGCAAAATCAAAGAATTGACAAAAAAACTTCATGTTGGGGCTTTTCATAGATGTTAACATGCAAAATCAAAGAATTGACAAAAAAACTCCACGTTGGGCCTGATATGGACTCATATCAGGCCCAACTTTCATGAACGCTAATATGATTCTCTGAATGCTCCACAACCGCTCAACTAAAAGTTTGCCCTCACTATGAGATATCAATTATCAAATTATTCATGCTCATGGTCTCTCCCAAGATAAAAATACTTCAAGCTTGGAAATTCAGTCACTATTAAACATAGGTCGATGTTACACTTGGTGCCACGATCTGTTGAGCTGCCAAATTACTCGTCTAACAACTCCCATGAAACTACTATTTTAAAGAAAACTCCAAGTCAAGGTCAACGGATTAATGTCTACAATACAAAAACATTGAAAATGAAAAAAAAATCAATTAGCCTATATAATCTCTTCTGAATTAAACACAGGAAACCATTCACCAACTCAATGAATTACTTTCTATAATCATTTTCAACTCGAGAATCAAAAGGGCAAACAATATACAACCTGTGAAAAGATGAAGCAGATAAGTAGGGGAACCAAGAAGATGAAAGGGATCGATTACAAATAAAGAAGCAGCAGATCATTCAGATATGGAAGTTAGGCCTGATATGAGTCCATATCAGGCCCGACGTGGAGTTTTTTGTCGATTTTTTGATTTTGCATGTTAACATATATAAAAAGCCGAAATAAATAATGGACATCATATTTAAACTTCTTGCAACACCAGAAATCTATAGGAACTGAAATGAGTGCAATCGGAGCTCCCTAGGTCCATCAGTGGATTTCGATCAAAATCTACATATGGACCTAAAGAGCTCCGATTGAACCCATTTCAGCTCCAATGGATTTCTGATACTACAAGGAGTTCAAATATAGTGTCCATTATTTATTTCAGCTTTTCATAGATGTTAACATGTAAAATCAAAGAATCAGCAAAAAAACCTCACATTGGGCCTGATATGGAATGATATCATACCCACGTTGGGCCTGATATGATTCCATATTAGGCCCAATGTGGGCATTTTTTGCGATTCTTTAATTTTTCATGTTAACATCTATGAAAGCTGAAATAAATAATGGACACCATATTTGAACTCCTTGCAATTTCAGAAATCCATAGAAACTAAAATGAACTTCTTTAATCTTGCGATTTTGACTGAAACTCACTTATCGACTTAGAGAACTCCAATTACACTCATTTTAATTTCAGTGAATTTCTGAAATTATGATGAGTTCAAATATGTTATTCATATTGTTTATTTTTACTTTTTCAAATGTATTAAAATGTTATTAAAAAATTTACTAATGTTATTCATATGTTCTGTCAATACAAAAAAGAGAAGAGAGAGAAATATAGTGAAGAAAAGAAAAAGATAGAAAAAGTCAAATTGTCAGGAGGGTAAAATAGAAAATGTATTTAAAAAATATGTTTTTTGTAAATACCAAAGCAGCGTACGTCTTTTAGTAAATTTAAATCTCTACCTGCACCCTTTGGTAAATTACTGTTTAATTAAAATATGCTTTAGTGTTAAAATATAAGAATTCACAATGAAGAATTTTGTCTTTAACCTTTCAATATTCATCATTCATAATAAGAATATAAAAACTCGGTATTCATCATTCATATTAGTAATATAAAAAGTCGGTGATGTTTTAGTTTATATTGTTAAAAACATAGGAAAATATCAAATTGGAAACAATTAAGTTTTAAAGAAAATAAAATTACCTTTTATCATCAATGAGAGAATGTCGTTTGATCGATTGTGACGTCATCTAACCTAAAGAACATGTAATCAAAAGTAGAGGTAAGTATTCGATTAATCGAATCGAATTAATTGATTTTTCCATCTAAACTAATTAATTCGGCGAAAATAAAAAAGTCCATATTCAAATAAAATTTCCTAAATATTTTTCCATTTAAGAAATCTCTTATCATGAACAATAGGTATAGTAATTTATTAGGTGTAAGTTGCCTGGATTAGAAATTTCTTCTAAAAGAATATATAAAAGTACTCATTTAACTAGAACAAGTTGATATTAAAAGCAAAAAAAAATCATGTTACATAAAAGACTACGTGAACAATCAAGAATGGTATCAAGGAATCTACTTGAATATCCGGTCAATAGTGAGTGAATGAATTAATCTCAATGTATGTGCATTTGACGGAAAATATATACGTATGTATTAAAAAAAAAAAGGAAAAATATTTATACAAAAGCGAGATATATAATATCTAATTTTTGTCAATGGCAATTGTGTAGGTATCACAAAGACCTAATCTTAAAAAACTGTATATAACTATAAAAAAAAACATGGCCTCAAATTCAAACCCTAATCAAGCAATCACCACACAAGTGTTAAAATCCTTCCCTACATAGGTACATCCAAAATAGGCTGCATTAATAAAATGATCATTTTTGAATAATGAAGTTTGTCATTTTGCTTTGATTTTTTGTCTTAAAAAAATGATGCATACATATTAAACCGATAAAGTAGGGGTGAGTATTCGATTAAAATTGAATCGAATTAATTGATTCTTTTCAAACTAATTAAATTGACCAAATTTTTAATAAAAATCAAATAAATTAAACCGATAAAATATCAATTAATTCGGTTGAAAATCAAATTAATTAAAAATTTTGAAATAATAGAAGGTTTAATTAAAATCGAAATTGATTTTTTTTATTCCAAGAGAGACTGAATTAACTTTTTTTTTATTTTTGTTTATTTGATTTAATCGAATAAGAAATATTAAAATCTGAACTCAAATAAATAACTGAAACCATCGATTTTTTTAATTAATTAACTGAATTAAAATTTTAAATTCATTAAGTATATTTGTTCGGTGTATATTAAGCTAAGAGAGAATGTCAAATTAATTTTTTTTACTTAAATCCAACATAGGCGGCTGCATTAACAAAATGATCATTTTTAAATCATAAATCTTATAATTTTGCTTTGATTTTTTTGTCTTAAAAAAATGAAACATACATATAACTAAATCAAGGAAGTCATCGATCAAAGCTATTAAGAAAAGATCTGGATACAATTAAATTAGGACAGAAAAATAAACATAAAATTGAATTTCTAAAATATTTTAAAACAAATCTAATACTCAACTTGCATGTCACCTAACTAAAACAATATTACTACCGTCCATTCATAAAAAAATAAAAATTTAGGTAAATGTTCCACAGTTATTTACATTATAGGAATTTGCAATGGCTTCTTCCAAAACTAATTAATTCGGCAAAAATAAAAAGTTCATATTCAAATAAAATTTCCTAAATATTTTTCCATTTAAGAAATCTCAACAGTAGGGATAAGAATTTGTTGGGTGTAAGTTGACTGGATTAGAAATTTCTTCCAATAGAATATATAAAAGTATTTATTCATCTAGAACAAGTTGATATTCAAAGCATGCTATGACAAAGCATGAAAAAAATAATCATGTTACATAAAAGACTACTTTGAACAATCAAGAATGGTTTTAAGAAATCTACTTGAATATTTAGGTAACTTTTATGTCCATAAATCAACTGTTCCAACGTATAAAAAAAAAATCATTAGTTGTAATATCCCCTGCATCCGGTCAACAATAAGTGAATGAATCTCAATGCATATGCATTTGGCGGGAAATATATACGCATGTATTAAAAAAAAAGGAAAATATTTATACAAAAGTGATATATATAAAATCTAATTATTGTCAATGGCAATTGTGCAATCGTGTGGGTATCAGGAAGACCTAATCTTAAAAAACTGTATATAACTATAAAAAAAACAATGCCTCAAAATCAAACCCTAATCAAGACAATCATCGCCAAAGTGTTAAAATCTTTCCCTATATAGGTACATCTAAAATAGGCTGCATTAATAAAATGATCATTTTTTAATAATGAAGCTTACAATTTTACTTTGATTTTTTGTCTTAAAAAATGAAGCATACATATTAAACCGATAAAGTAGGGTGATTATTCGATTAAAATCAAATCGAATTAATTGATTCTTTTAAAATTAATTAAACCGATCAAATTTTTCAATAAAAAACAAATAAATCAAACCGATAAAATATCAACTAATTAGGTCAAAAATCAAATTAATTGAAAATTTTGAAATAATAGAAGGTTTAATAAAAATCGAAATTGATTTTTTTATTTCAAGAGAGACTGAATTAAATTTTTTTTGTTTTTTTATTTAATTTAACCTAAGAAATATTAAAATCGAAACTGAACTCAAATAACTGAGACAATCATGATTTTTTAATTAATTAACTGAATTAAAATTTTAAATTATGTCGATTCGGTATGTTTGTTCGGTGTATATTAAGCTAAGAGAGAATGTCAAATTATTATTTTTTTATCCCAAAGAATATTTTCAAGGAAAAACCCACAAAATAAATAAACCTTGAGTGATTTTTTGCATGATACATAATAAAAAAATTAGCCTTTTTATTTTCGGCTTCTTCCAAAAAAATTAACCTTTTGTCCATGTGATAAAAAACAAAAATTTAGGTAAATATTCCACAGTTATTTACATTATAAGAATTTGCAATGGCTTCCTCCAAAACTAATTAATTCGGCAAAAATAAAAAGTTCATATTCATATAAAATTTCCTAAATATTTTTCCATTTAAGAACAATAGGGATAGTAATTTGTTGGGTGTAAGTTGCCTAGATTAGAAATTTCTTCCAATAGAATATGTAAAAGTATTCATTTAGGAACAAGTTGAAATTAAAAGTATGCTATAACAAGGCATGAAAAAAATAATCATGTTACATAAAAGACTACGTGAATAATCAAGAATGGTATCAAGGAATCTACTTGAATATCTAGGCAACTTTTATGTCCGTAAGTAAAATGTTCTCCAACGTATAAAAAAATCATTGGTTATAATATCCCCGCATCCGGTCAATAGTAAGTGAATGAATCTCAATGTGTGTGCATTTGACCGGAAATATATACGTATGTATTTAAAAAAAGGGAAAATATTTATACAAAAGTGAGATATATAATATCTAATTTTTGTCAATGGCAATTGTGTGGGTATCACAAAGACCTAATCTTAAAAAACTATATATAACTATAAAAACAAATATGGCCTCAAATTCAAACCCTAATCAAGCAATAACCACCAAAGTGTTAAAATCCTTCGATTGAAAACAAACATGGCCTCAAATTCAAATCCTAATCAAACTAAACCGATAAAATATCAATTAATTCAGTTGAAAATCAAATTAATTGAAATTTTTGAAATAATAGAAGGTTTAATCAAAATCGAAATTGATTTTTTTATTCCAAGAGAGACTGAATTAACTTTTTTGTTGTTTTTGTTTATTTGATTTAATCGAATAAGAAATATTAAAATCGAAACTAAACTCAAATAACTGAAACAATCGATTTTTTTTAATTAATTAACTGAATTAAATTTTTAAATTCTGTCGATTCAGTATGTTTGTTCGGTGTATATTAAGCTAAGAGAGAATGTCAAATTATTATTTTTTTACTTAAATCACATTTTTGTCAAAAAAAAAATAAAATAAAATAAAATAAATTCGAGTGGCAGTACAAAAAAATAACTTTTACTCATTTAGAGAAAAGTTGTCTTCCCCTCAATATCCAAGCTAAACATTAATCCTAAAGAATATTTTTAAGGAAAAATCCACAAAATAAATAAACCTTGAGTGATATTTTGCATGTACATAATAAAAAAAAATTAGTCTTTTTATCTCCAGCTTGTCATTCTCCTTAGTCATTCAAATCTACAAGTCTTGAAAAAACAAAAAGATAAATCCAGTATTATGTCTTCTATAATGTTAATACCGAGTCGTTATTCCACCTTTAATTTGTTCAACTTTTAAGAAAAAACATAGCATCTTTTCATTACCTAGTAATAAGCTCATATGAATATGCATTCCATTGAAGTACACAAGACTTGTACCTCGCCATAGACTGAAAAGAAAATCTAGGGGTTCATCCTGTACAAATGCCGAGAGAGAGAGAGTAAGTTAGTATAAAACTAATTTTTAACAAAGAAAAAATGCCAACTATAAATAGACTCACATGAAGACAAAAGTTTAAGCGTTGAAATTCTTCCATATATAGGTACATCCAACATAGGCTGCATTAATAAAATGATCATTTTTTTGTCTTAAAAAAATGAAGCATACATATAACTAAATCAAGTAAGCCATCGATCAAAGCTATTAAGAAAAGGTCTAAGGTATATAATTAAATTAGGACAGAAAAAAAAAACATAAAATTGAATTCCTAAAAAATTTTTGATATACCGAAACTTCAGTATAGCATTATGAATTTTTTTTATATAGAACTTGTCAGTATGACATATGATATGCAATTTATCATTTATGGTTCGGCATATCGTATCGAACCACCTCATGGAAAAGCATGCAACGACTCCTTATGCCTTAATTCAAGATTTTTATAAAATGTTGTACTAATATCTACTGTTTTACAGGTTTGGGGATATCAGGACTTGAATTCGATAGTAAGGTGAAAAAATATCAAAAAAGCATAGGTCCATTAGAAAAGTAAGCTGTCGACTCCTACTTTTTTTTTTTTGTATTGTTTTTCTTAATTAGTATTTGTAGATTAAGCTGAACATAATTTAGGTCCATTGGTGAATGAGACAAGAGATAGTGTTCATATTTTCATGAAAAATGAATTAAATCAAAAATTTTGGTATATCATACATAATATTAAAATTTTACTATAAATATATATTCTAATATATAAAAGATAAGTAAAAGAATATTTAAATTACAACCCACAGATATTAAAAAAAGTATTAAAAAAACAAAAATGTTAAAGTTGTGGTATATTGTTTTTTAATATATTGAAACATACCAATTTAATAGTATGTCAAAAATTTTAATATGATATTATACTATATTAAATTTTTTGATATTGGTATTAGTATAAGATTCATATCTAAATTTTAGGTATATAATATGAATATTGAAACTTTATTATAAATATATATTCCAATATATAAAAAATAAGTAAAAGAATATTTAAATTACAACCCACATATATTTAAAAAAAGTATTAAAAAAATAAAAATATTAAAGTTGTGGTATATTATTTTTTTATATATTGAAACATACCGATTTAATGGTATGTCAAAAATTTTAATACAATATTATACTATACCAAATTTTTTGATATTGGTATTAGTATAAGATTTATATCGAAATTTTGGATATCTCATACGAATATTGAAATTTTACTATAAATGATATATAATTTATACTATATCAAAAATTTAATATATGATAATTTTAGGGCTATGAAAAGAATAAAAAGGGGATTAGGAGATAAAGAAAAAACGTGAGAGAAAGGAAAAAAGTTCTGAGGTGGTTTTTAATTGGATTTTTGTGAAAAAAATTCTCAAAAAAAATAAAATTTATATCTAGGTCCTTTTTAAGATATTTTTTTCACCCCGGTTAAATGAGTTATGTCATCAAAGTATTTACAATTCGATTAACTATCATATCATTTCATATGACTGTTTAACTTATTTAATTAAATTGACATAGACTTATATACAACTTGATTTTATAGAAGCAGAACAAGTTTTAAGCGTCAGATGTAATAAAATGCATACAATTTTTACAGCAAAACAAATTCTTGTCGATATCAAAGTAACCAAACATCAAAGTTTCTACACTTTTCCATAATTCTAATTTGAATGAGGTAATATCGTCTTCTTTCCCCTTCTTCCCCCTCATGGTGTGCCAAGTTTAGTACCAGATTTATTTTCCCATTGAATGTAGTTGTGTTACGTCACATTTAAATCTTGCATCGGATCTAATTTTTAAGTATCTACTCTTATGCATGTCTTACTCAGGTTAAGATGTTCTAGCATGATAATCTATGCACTCAGGACAATTTTATATGTCCTACTTATGTAAGTACACCTTGCTTCATTTTTATATGGAACAAGCTTTTAGTCAAGTCATGTATATTACTAACGAGACTGAATTTTCTCAGGCTACAGATCATAAATATGTGACATCGAGGTCTATTTCTCTCTTTCTTCCATCTTGTTAAATTCAGTTTGCACCATAGTGGAGCAGTGTTTGGTTTCATCTACTGGAATTTTGCAAAATGTTATCCTAATATTTATTCTTTTACAAGTCGGGGGATATTAGGACTTGAATTCGATAGTAAAGTGAAAAAATATCAAAACATCTCATTCTAAATTTTATTTAGCATAGTACCTTTTAATTTTTAGAAGTATTTTATAACACTTAGAGCCTGTTTAGAATGATATGGAATTCAATTCCTTTTAGAATTGGAATTGAATTTCATGCTTTGAAATGATTTTTTAGCTAAGAATTGATATGGAATTCAATTCTAATTCCATCAAACAATGCAAAAGTAAATCATACCTCTTTATGTGTGATTTAGGTAGGGAATTCAATTCTCCATATTATGTCCATTGTGCCCTCATTCTCTCTTCTTTGTGAAAAAAGAAAAGAAAAAAAGAGAGAAGGATAAAATGGTAAAATAAAAGAATTTCATAATTTAAGTTGCAATTCATTCTAAACATGAGAATTAAATTCAATTGAATTCAATTCATAATAGAATTTAATTTAATTCTATGATTTAAGTTATTTCTAAATAGGGTGTTAATAATTTCAAAAGAGCAAGAAGATTAAAACGTGAAGGGAGAGTAGAAAAATGAAAAACGTGGATGAGTGGAGTGGAGGAAGTGGTGAACGTGCAAGGTGGGAAAATGGAGGAAAAAAGGGAAAAGAAAATTTAATTATTGTTCATTTCTTTTCTTTCTTTCCTTGGTCTCATCACGTTGAAAACTAAATCTCCCTTTTGCCTTTCTTTTACTTTTATTTTGTTTTATTTTTCATAATGCAATTTAATTATAAATGCATTTCTTTTGGGTTTAAATTTTTCAAAACCCAACATCTCTTCCATCTTGGTCTATTAGATTTTAGAACTTTTCTAGAACCCAATAATTTGAGTCCATTGTAATCATATCAACAATCTAATATCGTTGACACGACAAACACACTTGCTCGTTATTACAATGATATAAATCAAATTTATATATTTTGTGCGAAGCTCTTCCACTCTCCTTGTTTTTCATTGATTGGAAATCAATCTAATATTTGATCATATCAAACTTTATTTGTCAATTCACTATTTGATCACATCAAATTTTATTCGCCAAATTCAACTACTTGAACTTGACTTTCTCAACGGGAAATAGGGAAACCAATACTTGTGTGACCCTCAATGGTTCAGGGATACAGCTAGCCGTGGG
>JBBMJZ010000067.1:20108863-20123444 GCA_037833815.1 Zingiber zerumbet | reverse complement strand
CATAGTTCAAATCTCCACTTAACAACCATTAAATGCATAAATTCGAGGGCAAACTAACTCGAATGCAAGATCTAAAGAAAATTGCAAAGATCAATCAAAATCAAAAATTGAAGCAAAGAAACCATCAACGAAGAGTAAAACTTACACTTGGTAGGGTTGGAAGATTCTCTCGAGTACTTCACCTGATTGAAATAATTGACCCACGAAAATCAAATTAGCATTAGATTACTAACAAAACTACTGTCTCGAGGTAACGAAAGAAATGAACCTCACAATTACTACAAACAATTCTTCGCGACCTCCAACTCTAAACTCGACTATAAGCCCCTAGGCAGAAGGGGGAGGGAGATGACACCTTAGAAAATTACAATGAAACTATAGGATGATTCCTCTTTAAAGACATGATTGGGGCAAAGTGGGTTGGGCTTAGAAATTGTAATGTGTCTAATTGGTGTTTAATTTTTTTAGAAACTCTCCATTTGTCACTTTAAAATTATATTTTCTAAAGAAAATAAAATTTTAAAAATAAATAAATATGTATTTTTTAATAAAGATATTGCAAAATAAACACTTTCAATTTATATTTTCCATAGAAAATTAATTTTTAAAAATATATATTTGTCAATAATTTTTTAATGGAAATATTGTAAAATAAATTCATGATGAGGTAAAACAAAAACAATAGTCATTTAATTACTTTAGAACTTTCCTGTTTCAATGAAATAGGTTTCTACAACACAATTTAATTTAAATTTTTTGCCAAAAATACTCGAGTCATTTAATTTCTGCCAAAATTTGCGATATAATTGTATCAACATAGGTAAATATTTCTATTTTATATTTTATATAAAAAAATTATAATATTTGTAGTTATATTTAACATCTATTCCTTTTCTATTTTATTCCCAAAAATATTCAAGCATTTGATGAAAAAATTATTATTTTTAATAATATTATTTTTAATTGTATTCCTAAAATCCTGTTTAGGCAATAAAATTAAATCATTATCAAGATACAATTGCGATGAGTTGTTGGGTCCGACTGTAACGCATTGGCAAGGATTACGACACCTCCATGAGAAATTGGGTGTCATGTTAAATAAGCAAGAGTTCTTACATCATAGGTTGGATAAGAACAAATATTATAAAAAAACTAAGAATCTAAGATTTAGAACATGGAAGGAACTCTTACTAGTAAAACAATGGAAGTAGTAGATGCGATAATTAGGAGAAGAATTAGTATTTTGTGTGTATAAGAGATAAAATGAATAGGTAAGAAGGCAAAAATGATAGAAAACTCGGGTTTTAAGCAAAAATTATAGAAAACTCGAGTTTTAAGTTATAGTATCCAGTAAAGAGTAAAATAAAAAATAGAGTGGATATTGTTGTAGATAGTTCGTTAAAAAATAAAGTTGTACAAGTAGTTAAAAAATGGGATAGAATTATAGCTCTCAAAATAGTACTGGTGAAATAAACTATGAACATAATTAGCATATATGCACCTCAAATAGAATTAGATGAAGCTACCAAATCAAGAATTTGGGATGACCTAAATAAAATATTATAAGCATTCTCCCAAATGAAATGATTTTAATAGGAAGTGATTTGAATGGGCATGTCGGGGTAAAAAATGAGGAATATGATAGGGTACATAAAGGTTATGAGTTTAGAATAAGAAATAAAAAGGGAAAACTATATTGATTTTGTGATAGCATATGACTTTATATTAACTAATACAATTTTTAGGAAAAGAGAAGAACACATGATCACGTTCAAAATTGAGAATAATAAATTGTAAATTGACTTTCTTATGGTTAGGAAGAGGAATAAAAAGATTAGTAAAGATTGCAAGCTCCTTAACATAGGTTAGTAGAGTTGAATATACGTCTCAAGCATAGTAACAATAAAAGGAAAATATATACAACTAAGTAGTGGAAGTTAAAGGATGGAAAACAAGATATATTTAAGGAGAAGGTAGGAGTACAAGCATTATGTGAAATATACAATGACTCTAATACGAGATGGGATAAGATGGTATCAAAGTTAAAAACAATAGCTAAGTATAAGAGAAAGTGAAATGAGAAAGTATTAAACATGAATGCAATAAATTACTAGTAAATAAGAGAAAGTGAAGGAAAAAACGAATAGCTTATAAGGAATTATATATTTAAAAGAATGAGGAAAACTTTAAAAAATATACAATAGCTAATAAAGAGGCTAAGAAAGTAGTGAATGAAGCAAAGAATGAAATTTTTGAAAAGTTATATAAAAAATTGGATAAAAAGGGAAAAGATACATTTATAAAATAGCTAAAGTGAGAGAAAGAAAGATAAGAGATATTATACAAATAAAATGTATTAAACATGAATGCAATAAATTACTAGTAAATAATGGAGAAATAAAAGAGTGGTGGAAGACTATTTTCATCAACTTTTTAATGAAGATTTATGTGACCAACTTAACTTAAGTAATTTAAGTAAGTCAAATAAGTATAAAAATTTAAATTTTTATCGTAGAATTCAAACTTTGGAAGTAAAATAAGCTTTAAATGAGATGCACAATGGAAAAATCATTGGACAAGATGATATTCCGATAGAAGTATGGAAGTGTATAGGGAAATAAGGTATTGAATGACTTACAAAATTATTTAACATCATATTAAAAACGAAAAAAATATTAGATGGTGGGTAAGTACTCTAGTTTCCTTATATAAGAACAAGGGTGACATACAAAATTGTGCAAATTATAAGGGTGAAACTTTGGAAAAAAAATAATAGAAAAAATTAAGGAAGGAGACCACGTCGGTGACCGAAAATCAATTTGGGTTCATGCCTGAAAGGTCGACAATAGAAGCAATACGTTTTATCAAGCAACTAATTGAAAAGTATAGGGAGCAAAAATAAGATCTACACATGGAATTCACTTTAAAAAGGATTACGATAAAGTTACTAAGGAAATGATATGGAGAATTCTAAAAAAGAGAGATTTTAGCATAACATATATTAAATTAATTAAGAATATGTATGAAAATGTAACGACTAGTGAAAACTTCAGGTAAATTAACTGAAGTATTTCCAATAAAGATAGGCTTACATCAAGGATCAGTTCTAAATATTTATCTTTTTACATTAATTAGGGACAAATTCACTAGACATAATCAAGACACAATACTTTGGTGCATGTTGTTTGCAGATGATATTATTTTGGTATATGAGACACGTGAAGAAGTAAATGTTAAACTAGAATCTTGGCAGGAAACACTAAAAGTGAAAGGTTTTAGTCGTAGTAGAGTAAAGACAGAATATATAGAATTTAAGTTTAACAATATTAGCTGTAATAAGACAATTATTAAGATCGAAGATGACGAATTATCTAAAACTAAAAGTTTTAAGTATTTCGAATTATTTTTTCAAAACGATGGAGGAATTGAGAGAGATGTCTTACATAGAATGCCAGCAGGATGGTTGAATTGGAGGAGGGTGTTGGGTGTTTTATGTGATCGTAAAGCACCTCTAAAACTTAGAGGGAAATTTTACAAAACGACAGTTAAACCTGCTATGTTATATGGCGCTGAATGTTAGGCTATGACTCGAGTACATGAGCAGAAAATAAGAGTTGCAGAGACGAGAATGTTAAAGTGGATATGTGGATATACGAGAATGAACAGAATAAGAAATGAGAGCATTAGAGAGAAAGTTGGAGTTGCATCTATTGAAGGAAAACTCCGAGAGATATGTTTAAGATGGTACAAACATATACTTAGACAACCAATAGATGCTCCAGTTGGGGATGTGAAAGTATGACAAATACGCACATCAAACGAGAAAGAAGAAGAAAAAAGACTTGGTTAGCAATAATAAAACAAGATAAAATTTATTTATGTATAGATGATGATATAGTATGGGATAGAGCCCAATGGCGTAAAAAATCCATATATCCAACCTCACCTAGTGAAATAAGGATTGGTTATTTTTTTATCAAGATTCATTCTTTATTTTAAGATTATGAAATTTATTAGTTTATAGGGAGTTTAGTATTCAAATGTTCATATAATTTTTAATTTACTCCAATACACTATATAATAATTTCATTTGTTATTACATAAGAAGTCAAACATGCAGGATATACCGAAGACATTCAAAATAATGTGATTCGCTAATAATTAATTTTTTATTTAATTCTACAATAATATTATTATAATTAATTTTATAAAGTCTTATAAAAATAAATATTAAAATTTATTTTAAATTGAATTTTTATTTCAGCATTGATAAAGTGTGAGAAAATTCTTAAGATCCCATCATTTATAGTCTAATCTAAAATTAAATTATAAATTTTGATATGATATTGATTTAATTAGGTGTGAATTAAAATTTTAATTAACTTACTATATAACATATTATTATAATTACTAAGTATTATATTATTAAATTAATAGCTGCTAATCTGAATACCTACTAAATCATTTATTATTAAATTAACTAATTTGTACTTATATAATTGCAAATAACTTGGCTTTGGTGTTAGCAATTTGTAAACTAAGATCAAATTGAATTAAAAAATAAGCTTATAAATCAGAGTTGTAATAAAATTGTGTTAATAAAATTAGAAATTAGAGTTATAGATCATTGAGAAAATTAGAGTGAATGTGTGTTTAGAGAATGAAAAATAAGGGAATAATTTAAGAGTAAGAGAATGAGAGCTGTCTCAAGAGAGAATTAAAAGTACCTGTTAGAAAATTTTGGTAAGCCGTTTTTGGAAAAATATATATATATAAGAGTACTTTAGTTTTTAAAAAATATAATAATCATTAAATTGCCCTTGACATATAATTGGTCAGGTGCACATGTTCAAGGGCGACTTTGTGTTAGGTCATGCATGACTCATTTTTAGGCCATGCCTGACCCAACTAATTTTTAAATCATCTTGGTCCAAACCATGGAGGTGAGCTACCCTTGCTCACCCCAACATGTGGATCAAGAATGGGCCTTGCATGGCACATTGCACACTGCCCATCCTAAGCCATTTAGGTTAGGTTTGGTCATGGGTAACTTGGCTTGTTTGTCACCTCTAGCTAGGAGAAAGAGAGATAGGACCATGCATGGAAGAGTAGCCTTGAGCTCAACATGAGTAGCAAGTCCCAAAGGAAGAGATTTATAAGGACATGTAAGAAGTCAAGAGGGAGGCGATACCCTCAGACGCCACCTGTCGTTCAGATCAACAGATCATACACGTGGCGCCCGGGGCACCTATCGTCCAGATCAACAGATCTCCCTCAGCTTGGTTAAGGTTATGGACCGAACCGACAAACCAAGCTCGTGGCAAGTCTACAAAGTGGTGTGCACATAACCTAACCACATTTGATTGACACCTATTCCGTGCTTACTACCGCAAGTCTACAAGCGAAACCCCTACATCATGGCATGAGTTACACCCGTCACCTCTCCAAATAGAGAATCACCCTCTCCCTTAATTTTCGGAGATCAAAACTTTTCCTCCACTGTTATTGAATCGAAGCTGAAACCTTATCGTCAATGGATTTGATGTTGCACCAAAGCTGATAACAAAAGCTCTATATCATGCATCAATACATAGCACCTCATGTAGTTGCCTCGTCCATCTCACATCTATGTGAATTGTCGTAAAGTGCGTACATTAGTGAGACCTCATTGGTAATGCAACTCTTCTCCATTTCACTTTTTTTTATTCCATGCTTTCCCTCAAACAACAATTAAGTTGTTTCAATTATTACCATGGAATCCAATTTTTCCCTTGTTATTCACACCCTAGATTTCTTAGTTGCCTCATGAGGATGGTGGCTTCATGGCTATGTTTACCTTCTTTATTCTAAGTTAAATTTCTAAAACAAGGAAATGAAGTTGATTTTCTCTTTTTGGTTTAGAACAAAAAAAAATGGGGATGAAGGGAGGTATTTGTTAGGTTTAATAGTGCCCTTGGGCATCCAATTTGATCAAAAGTGAGAGGATGAAGGAGAAACCCTTGTGATGTTCAACCAAGGGAGAGAAGGGGGTGCACACAAGCAAAGAAAAGAGAGGAATGGTCTTTCAGAAGGAAAAGAAAACAAAATTAAACCCATAGACACTTAATTGATATTTAAGTGTGGTTCAAACTTCGGCACAAAATCCAATTGGGCTCCAAATTTGACCCAACTTAGAATCTAATCGTTATCTGAAAGTCTTAGTTGTTGGGCTCAAAAACAACTGAAAGGGGTGGCTACACGAGCATCAGTGCATCAATTCATAACAAAGCTTTTGTAATTTTGTTATTACCTTGGATGCAAGATGAAGTCCACTGGTGATAAGGTCTCAGCTCCAGTTCAACAACAATAGAGGAAGGGTATTGATCTCCAAAAAGGAGTGATTCTTTATTTTGAGAGGTGGTGGGCATAGCTCGCCACCATGACATAGGAATTTCAGGTTGTAGGTTTGTGTGACCACAATCTAGCTCAAGGGGCATCTTGATTAGAAGCCACAAAACTTCGTTCAACCCAAGAGGGATTGTGGTCCCCGAGTCACAATCTACAGGAATAAGCATCAATGCAGATAGCATTGGGTCTGGTGCACACCATTCGGTAGACCTGTCCATAGGTCCAGCCTGATCTAAACCGAATTTAGCCCAAAACCTTAACCTGGTTAACGGATTGATTACCTGTTCACCTGGATTATCAGGAGGAATTATAATCAGCCCGTCACTACAAACTAAAAGCGATAGATATGGAAAATATTACAACAAATTTTTTAAAAAAAATTATAACAAATCAAATTTAAATATTACAACAAATACTAGCAAAAGTAACGTCCGATCCCACTAAAAAAAATACAACAAAACCCAACAAAAAATTACAAGAGCCCTCTGGAAAAATTTGCTCTAAGGTCGCAAAAAAAAAACAAAACCTCCATGAAACAACGTCACCAAGAAACAAAATTGGCAAGAAACAACAACAAGACAATAAACAACAAAGACATTAAGGGGGTGTTTGGTTAAACGATGGGAATGACTATGGGTATGGATTTGATAGTAGGGTGGAATGGGAATAGGAATGGAAATAAAGCCCATCAAGTTATATGGGTTTGGTTGATTCCCATAAATCTAGTAATTATTCCCAAAATGTCATTTCCAAACCCACAATCCAAGCACTATCTTTTACTATCATTCTATTCCCTCATTCCTAAACCCATCAACCAAACCCCCCTAAGTAATAGGAAGATCGCCAATCAAGAACCAAAACAACAACAAAAGGTCGCAAGAAACAACAAAAGGTCGCCAAGACAAAGGTTGAGAGTCAAAGACAATAAAACATAGAAAAAAAAGAAATCAATTGAAATCAAGAATTATAAAAAAAAAATGTAATGGTTCGAATCTCTTAAAAAAATAAAACCATTTAATAAAAAAAAACAACTGATGCATAAGATCTTGATAGGAAACAAGGGGTAAATGATCAATTATTGTTTGGATCGATGATCTGAGTTGCAAGGGGTTGTTAAACAAAACATAAGCAAGGTCGCCATCAAACAACAAAAGGTTCCTAACGAACTACAAAAGCAAGAAGATAAGGTTCAGGAACAAAAACACAAGAATCGAGAAACATAAAATTGAGTACGCTTACTATCTTAGAATAAAATAAATAGAATTTATTTGAATTTAATAATAATACTAAAAAAATACTTAAAATACATAATGGCTAAAATCACTTGAAAAATAAGATCATTTTATAAAACAAAGCACCTGATGCATAAGATCTTAATTAAGAACAAGGGGGTACCAACATAAACACGGGGTAAACAATCGATTGTTGTCAAAATCAGTGATCTAAGATGCAAGGGATTGTTAAAACAAAAAATGAACAAGATTATTACAAAAAAGTCACCAAGCAAGGTCGCCAAGCAACAACAAAATCTCATCAAGAAAAAGATTTGGGGTTAAAGGTACAAAAATTAAGAAATATAAAATTAGGTAGACTTACTATCTTAAAATCAAACAGAACACATTAGAGTACACACAAAATAAAAAAGAATTCAATTGAGACCAAAAATTAATTTTAAAAAAACTTGATTCTTTGAATTTCCTAAAAAATAAAACCATCTTATAAAAGAAAGCAATTGATACATAAGAGCTTGAATAAGAAACAAGAAGGGGGAGAAGCGACTTAAACAAGGAGTAAACAATCGATTGCTGTCTCATTGGCAATCTGTGTTCCAAGGGGTTGTTAGAACAAAAAAAATACAAAGATAAGAATAGAAATAAAGAGAAAAATAAAAGTTATTGTACCTCATCTAGAAGAGTCATCAAACAAATTTTTGAAGGATGAATGTGGGATCAGTAAAATAAAACCAAGAAACCAATTCAGAGAAAAGAAAAAGGGGATGGAAGAAAAACTAAGAACAGGATGGAAGATGCTCCAAGGTTCTTGAACGTTCGGCTTAATTGGTTGGTGTATGACAAAAAGCCACCGAGAGACCCTGCGCCTAGCAGCATGAGCGTCACATGCCTCATGCAGGTCCTAGTGCCTCGAAAGGTACCCTTTGCTGACATCGCCTCAGAAAGGAGTTGTTTGCTTTGAAAAGATGCCCTAGCTTTATGGTGCTCGCACACATAGCTCGGCGCATGCTATAGGTTGCCCAACTGTTCGTCTCAAAGACAATTTGGAGTTGGCTATTTAGATTCTATCCTGCCATTTGACTTTATGTAAGACTATATTGCTAAGAATGTAGCATTATGTTCATGGTCATAATAGGTTTTTGAGATTCTCTTACACCGGTTATAGGAGCTAACAAAACTGTCAACTTTTTTCATTTGAGGATGACCAGTGACCAGCATTATTGACAATTTCATGGCATAATCCCTAACACAATTTGGAAAATTCTTTACTAAGCAATCTGCTTTCTCCGCTTATATATATATATATATATATATATATATAGTTAATAAGATGGCACCAACAATATAAAACCACACAAGAAAACACTATATAGGAACATCAACCATGTGAAACCAAACTACAAAAACATTAACATAACACCAATAGGCAGAAACCGAGTTGGAAATGATATAGAGGAACATCAACTATGTTAAATCAACATCTTAGAAATAACAGATCGCATCAATAGCATGAAATCAGTTCAATACTATGAAGGAACTACAACAGTAGAGAATCACATCATGAACATTAATATAACACCAAGAGGATGAAGCCATAATAGGCACACAATAAAAGGGCGCCAGCAGTAAAGAACTACATCTTATAAATATTAAAATAGCACCATAGCATGAGACCTCATTAGAAAGCCCACAAAAAACACCAGCATATGACATCACATCAAAGTTCAAAGATGCTAGAAGCGTCCCTTATCAAAAAAAAAAAATGCTAGAGGCGTCAAGATGAAAACAAAATCTAGCTTCCATGTCTCTGAGAAACTCTACCCAATAAACTGAGACGTCCTCTAAAACCAAACCCTATGCATGCAAATCTAAATGTAAGAAAAAAAGAGAAGGGTTGTGTAGCCTAAACTAATTTTTGAGATGGCCGCTTGATTTACTTTGACCCAAAGATACGACTCTCAAATACATCATAAGGTATGACTTACCTCCATCATATTGATGGTACAGCATGAGTGTCAACTGAGTTAACATTAGGATACATACAAGTATCCAAGTTGTTCCAACTGTATGATCTACACGGTCGTCTTATACTTAGCAACTAAATCGTGTGATTGAATAAAATGTAAGAAAATGACATAACAGATAATGCAGAAGATTAAAATACCAAAAAATTTAAAATCAGAACAATATCTAAAGAAGTTGACGCTAAGTGCCCCAGCCAAACCCAAAAAAAGAGAAAATACCTGTAGCACAATCTGGGGAAAGAAGACTCTTGTTTCTTAACAACTCAGGTGGAATAAAACCTCCACTCTCATGTGAATCGAGGGTGTAAAACCCTCGCTGCGCAAAAGCACAAAATGAACCCATAAATTATTCAAACCTTAATGAAAAACTTGAAACTAAAACTCAAAAATATAAATAATAAATTGTCTCAAACCATAAAGCAAGAGTCATTCTGCAGAGAGAAGATGGTTAAGGGAATCGCATAGGAATGTCTCCTAGATTTCTGGACATTATTGAATGATATCCGGGAAAGATTCCACATTTTTGTAGGTGAAACCTCGGTGGAAGTGGTTGTGCACCAACTGGCTGAAGTTGGAGTTGAGATTGCAGTATGTAAACCAATGTTGTGTCCAGGAGTGACGTGGACTAACAACCTGCATCCCATACGAAAATAGAGGAGAACATTAAATTAACATGTGGAAGTCTAATACCTTTTTTAAGCAGGTTTGAAAGAGGAGCAAAATATCATCAATTATTTAAATTATCACATCTTATACATCAACATAAACATACAACTTACAAAAATTCTCAAAAAAAAACAAACGATCAACGACCTAGTACGACTAACCAAGAGAAAATACAGTGTTGATATGAAGAGAGACTGCTGAATCTCCCACCAGTGTTGCCCAAACAAGGAAGACTGCCCAGTACCTAACCATGAGAAAACTCCCCACATAAACCCAAACAAACAAGCAACCACAGATTTACCTAAAAAGCAGGCCGGATTGCTCAAAGATGAAAAGGAGAAGCTCCAAAATGGAAGATCTATGCCCCATAAATGCTTTTCCAATTGGCTTTGCCATTCAATCTAGTGAACCTAGATTCTGTTTCTAGAAGTTCCAACTTATGTTCGCAGAATCTCATCTTTCTCGACCCATCTCCATACAAAACCATAATTAATGGCATTATTCTTCAGGGGGAAATGATTATAATTTGATTGATATCCTAACAAAGGTGTTTCTGAAACTAATCCCAATATAAAATGTCAGCTAGAGGTGAAGACTATGGTGCATGTTAAATAGCATGATGAGAAGAGGGAAGATATGCAACTTAATTGAAGATATGCTAAAACTAATTTTGACAAAATATGAATTATGAAGATCTAAGAAATCCAAGATACAACAGATTAATTACAAAAGTGCACCACTGTGAGAAAACAGAAATTAATCACCATTGCATTGCAGTCTCATGCCAAATGTGAATCCATGCATCAAACACAATCCTAAGTTCCTAACATGAAAAAAAAATGCTTAAGATAATAAAAACTGATAAATACTCTTGAGCTATAACTATCATTTAGTTCCTATCATAAATAATTAGCATAGATAAGATATATAGAAAGTCTAGCATAACGCATATGTCGACCAAAAAAACTAGAGTCCAGAAGGACAATGTGAGTAATACAAGAAAAAGAGGCAAAGATGGCATCAAGATTCCTAGTACGAATTGGTACATTGAACTCTAACTCTCAGTCTCTAACTCCACACAAGTTAACCCCCATAAGCAATAAAACTATTCTCAGCTCCCAATTGACAAACATTATACTAACAACCCACATTACCCTTGTAATGCCGAACGTCAGCCTTTATCTCCTAGCTCCACCACACCATCCACCTTTTAAGCTTAAAAACTACTAAACCACAAAGTTTAAAATGTGAGTTAAATATACAACCAACCTCTTATATCGCCTATCCCTAAACTCAATATCCCACAAGAACCAAACAGAGTACCACAACATTAGTTTAAATATATTCACTCCACAAGTATCGCTTGAAACAGCTAAAAATTTTTACTAGTTATCGTATAGATTATCGCAACTCTCCTGCAGTGCTACCACATGCAACCTGTAATATCAACACTCCCTCCCTATCCTACCGCTTGCTTCTTCAATACTTCCACCCAATTTGAGTAAAAGAGAAGGTAAACCTACTTATTTGCAGCAATTTTTAGAAACAACCACGAATAAACCGCTGAAGGTGGAAGAAGAACACCTCCCAGCCGATCGACAATGTAATTGATCCACAATGTAATCGGGCAACCAGGGGTCGCTGGAGAACATAAAAGGAGATTTTTCACAAGAACAGCGCAGAAAAAGACTGCTAGTCGATGTTGATGCAATGGCAGAGACTCTAAGAGAGGGATTCGACTTCTTGATTGTTCCGGAAAAGGGACGATACGAGTGGCTAAGTGGATACGGATGTTGAGACTCACAGAGAAGGCGATAGAAGGGTAGCGGCGACTGGACTACGCAAGGGGCAGGCGGTGTGCGGTGGCGGCCGACAGGCGATGACGAGGGACGGAGGGCGCTCCAGAGCGGGATCGCGCGAGGGAACACGGGAGGGGTAGGAGAGGGTAGGATTGTGGTTTTCGCGAGTTTTCTAACCCATTCCAGATATACGAGTCGGTCTAAACGGGCCAACATTAGGTCCGGTCTAATTCATTTGTAAATAAATCACATCGAATTGAATAATTGAATAATATAAAAATATTTATATTTGAGTTTGAGTTTAAAAAATATATATCATATTTGAATTTAATTTTTAAAATATAAATAATTTTAGTTTGAGCATTATTCAAAATAAAATTTGAAGTTTAGTTCGAATTATTCGAATATGAATTCGAATTGTCTTATATTTTAAAATAATTTAAATTTAAGTTCGATTCAACTTATTTGTATTTTAATTTGAGCATATTTAAAGCTCGTCAAATTCAGCTCATAAATATCTCAGGAAAATAAAATATTATAGGTTGAAATTCGATTTGAAAAAAAATATCAATTTAAATTTGACTGAATTTGATAATTTTAAATATAAATTAAGTTTCTTTTTTGTCGATATTTTTTTAAAAAATAGTGAATCGACTGCTCCAGCTTTGCATTGGTAAAGAGACAAAAGAAAGGCGATGTTGTGGTGGTATTGGCACAGTGGCAATTTCATAGATGGTAAAATGTTTGGACTTTGATTTTTTTTTTATAATATAATCTAGGTATTCAGATTTAATCTTAGAGAATGACCGATCTATCTAAATCTGAAGTTTGCGTCGCTCCTTGGTCCACCGTCAAAAATACGTTATAGCTGGGATTTAAATATTTGAATAACCATTGAATACTATCATCTCTGATTTTTCAATTTACACCCTTTATAATTTTTCATATTTCACAATGTCCTCAGATTTTATTTCCAAGAACCTTTAAATTTTAAAACCTTTTTATAAAAAAAGGTTTGAATAAATAGTTAGTGATGAAACCCCCGAATTTTTTCCCAAAAAGAATATATTTTAATAAATAATATGAATTATTTAAGCAAATTTACTATAATAAAATAATATTTTTAATTTATCTGAATGAGTTTTCATTAGAATGACATCATATGTCAATTAACTTGAACTAAATTAAGCTAATATTAATTGTATTTTTAAATTAAATAAAAACTGGGTCGTATCTGGCCATTCGGCGGAGCAAAGCCTATTTTACCTCTATTTGTAATTACATCTTAAATTAATCGGAAATTAAGAAGATTATATTTTCCTTAACAATCGGATTGAATTTTTTTAGTTAGAAATATTTTAATTACATCAATATAATAATCTAAATAAATAACAATTCTTAATCAAAAAACTTACACATCGAAAATATTAACTCTAATATTTTTTTTCCATAATTTAGATGTCTAAATTTTGCCCAGCTAATCTAAGAGATAAATGGCTTTCAACTTTTCTTGGTTGACCTATCAAATAAATTTAAAGTAAAACTTATATACATTTTAAGACTGAACTTCAAAATATTCATCTATATTGATATTCAAACTCCCATTCTTTTATTATTCTGCTAAGTGATTTACCACACACGGTACCATATTCATGCGGGCATTAACTTTAATTTTGTTTACTCCTAAAGCGGATAAAGAAAAAAAAAGTAATTAATAATAAAAAGAAAGGTAGAAGAAAGCGTCTTATTATTCTGCTAAGTGATTTAGCGCACACCATATCTGCGGGCATTAACTGTAATTTTATTTACTCCTAAAACTGATAAAAAAAAAGTAATTAATAATAAAAAGAAAGGTAGAAGAAAGGAAACAAAGTAAAAAACGACGGGCGATCTCTGGTAGGACCTAAGAAAAATAGTGATTTCTATAATTATAATAATATGATATTATTCATTTTAAATCTTAACTCCTGTAATTTTATTTTTATCTCTATCTAAAATGTTTTATACTAGTAAAGATATTTTTTCTTATAAATTCATAATATATTTCATGTATTTTTAATATGGGATTTATTTATAATCATTGCAACTGTTACGCTTCCGTAAGTATATGGATACATCATCAGTAATATATAAGATTGTTGAACCACAGGGTCTGTTGATTAAACACTAGAGATGTCACAAAGTAAGTTATCTAGACGGTCGAAAGTTGACTTTGACACTTACGAACTAACGAATGTGATTAAAGAGAGGAAAAGAAGGTTGAGAAGAAGAGAGAGAATTGATCTTGGAGGGAATGAACTTTAGGAGATGGGTTATAGGATTTTGGTTTCATTATAATACTAGGAGATATCACATAAATTGCTTAATTTCTACCCTCTATGTTCATACTCTTGCAAGAAGTTAGATTAGTCAATATCCCTAAGTATCGAATAGAGATGATTCCTGTGAAATCCTGTAACGGTTAACCCCTGTC
>JBBMJZ010000067.1:19958913-19974380 GCA_037833815.1 Zingiber zerumbet | reverse complement strand
CAAAAGGAAAAGTCCAAGGGTGAGTCTTAACGGGGTGAGTCTTGACGGTGTAAGTCCAAGTATGTAGTCTTGACAACGTAAGTCCAAGTGTAACTTGGCAAAGTTGAAGTCCTGGAGGTGATGAGCCTCTTGATAATGGAAGACCCAACAACAAGGACAAGGTCGAATGAAGCTCCTGAAGGTAATGCATGAAGGATGGGGAAGCATCTAAGAGATGCGAGGTTGATTGAGGAGGCTAAAAGGCAAGGTCGAAGTTGTGCGAGCAAGGACGAGTGCATAAGAGACAGTACTTAGGGTAAAATTTCAAAGTTTACTATAGTACTATTGTAGCATTACTATAGTGTTATTGTAGTATTACTGTAGTAGTTGACTGGTGTTTTCATTAGTCGACTGGTAGCCGACCGTTAGCTTGTAACGGTCAAATTCCACTTAGTACCAGTCGACTGGTGGTGGGGAAAACAGTAGGTGTTTTCCTCCCGAGCTCTATTAAATAGAGTTCGAGGTGCTTGGGTAAGATTGACGAAATAGAGGTGGTTAACCCCTATTAGTAGTCTTCCAAACTCCTATGTGTGATTCGTGTGTACGTGATCAAGATTATGGTGAGGTTTCTCCACCCATAAGAAGATTGAGCTAGTTGGAGGTTTTCGGGGGAGTCATCCACCGATGGATCAGGATCGTCCACCTTATGGACAACCATGGAGTATGAGTTCTAATCTCCGAACAATGTAAATGCCTTGTGTTAGTGTTTGTTTTGGCTTGTTGTCTCTCCTTATTGTTTATAGGGTTTAGCTTTCTTCTTGTTAGTTTGTATTTTATTTTCCGCTGCATACTAACAAGTGTAGGAAGTGACGATTTGGGTGAGACGTTATTCACCCCCCCTCTAGCGGCGTCAAGGTCCCAACAGTTACATCCTCGTACATATCCTTAATTAGTTCAATATATGTTACGCTAGCACCTCTCTTTTCTAGAATTCACCATACTCTATCATAAGCATTTTCTAAGTCAATGAATAATGAATACATGTGTAGATCTTATTTTTGCTCCCGATATTTTTCAATTAGTTGTAAGATGTATAACTTTTATTGTTGACTAGTTAGGCATTAACCCAAATTGATTTTTGGTCACCATGGTCTCCTTAATTTTTTTTTCTATTACTTTTTCCCAAAGATTCATGGTATGACTCATTAGTTTAATACCCCTATAGTTTGTATAATTTTGTGCGTCTCCCTTGTTTTTATATAAGAGAACTAGAGTACTTACCCTATCAGGCATTTTTTTTCATTTTCAATATCATGTTAAATAATTTTATAAGTCATTCAATACCTTATTTCCCTATGAACTTCCATACCTCTATCGGAATATCATCTAATCCAATGACTTTTCCATTCATCCCATTTAAAGCTTGTTCTACTTGTGAAGTTTAAATTCTACAATAAAAATTTAAATTTCTATACTCATTTGACCTACTTAAAGTACCTAATTAAGTTGGTCATCTAAATCTTCATTAAAAAGTTGATAAAAATACCTTTTTCCACTGCTTTTTTCTCCATTGTTTACTAGTACCCTATTATATTCATCTTTAATACATTTTATTTGGATAAGATCTCTTGTTTTTATTTCTCTCATTTTAGCTATTCTATAAATGTCTCTTTCCCCTTCTTTTGCATCCAATTTTTGATACGATCATTCAAAAATTTCATTTTTTGCTTCATTCACTGCTTTCTTAGCCTCTTTCTTGACTATTGTATATTTTTAAAATTTTTCTCAAAAGGGCAACTTGGTGCATGAAGCTCTTACGCAAGGTCTCGGGGAAGGATCCATTGTACGCAGTTTTACCCTGTTTTTTGCAAGAGGTTGTTTCCAGGATTCGAACCCGTAACCTTTTGGTCACAAAACAACAACTTTACCATTGCGCCAAAGCTCCCCTTCCTCATTCTTACAAATATATAATTCCTTATAAGCTGTTCATTTTTATTTCATTTCTCTTGTACTTTTTCATTCCACCACCAATATTTCTTATTTAGTGATGCATGTCCCTTTGACTCACCGAGTACACTTTTAGCTATTGCTTTCAACTTTGATATCATCTTATCCTAAGTTGTATTAGAGTCACAATATATTTCACCAAATACTTGTACTCCTACCTTCTTCTTAAATATATTTTGCTTCCCATCTTTTAACTTCCACCACTTAATTCTAGAAGTCGTATATATTTTCTTTCTATTGATACTATGCTTGAGATGTATATCCAACATTACTAACCTATGTTGGGTAGTTAAGCTTTCTCCAAAATGACCTTTCAATCTTTACAAATCTTTATATCCTTTTTCCTAACCATAAGTAAATCAATTTGCGATTTATTATTTCCACTTTTGAGTGTGACTAAGTGTTCTTCTCTTTTCTTAAAAAACATATTAGTTAATATAAGGTCACATACTATCGCCAAATCTAATATAGTTTTCCCTTCTTCATTTCTGATTTCAAACCCATAACCACTATATACCCTCTCATATTCCTCATTCTTCACTCCGACATGCCCATTTAGATCACCTCTTATAGTAATGCTTATCTTAAAATATAAATATTGACGTATTTGAATGAATGGAAGGAATTATTTTGCTTGTTTAAAATTGACATGGTGATAGTCAATGAAGGTTATTTGTTATTTCATGTGGAATAAGTAGATATCGGCAATACCCTACAGCAAAATACTTAACAAACCCAAAATCTGGCTTTCCTCAATGACCATCATAATTTTAGTTAGCTTTTTCTCTCTAAATAATCATTCTAGCTCCCTTCTGAATAATAAGTAATAAAGGGGGACATTTAATTGCAAAGAAAATGTCTCTTGTAATGGCAGTGTGAATGTTTTTCTTATAGTTATTTGGAGATTTTTTTAAAGTTTTATACTAAAAAAAAAAAAAACAGTGAAGCCATCGAGAAAGAGATCAACTGTGAGTTTTTTAATAGAAGATTTTGATCTATGGTAAGAGTTAATTCCTAATCATAAAAGTAGATAGCAATTAAGGAGAGATGGATTAGAGAGTTGTTAGTGACCATCAACTTACCTGTGCATCAAAACCCAAATGAAGGTGCATAAATGATTCACACTGAGGGGTTGCTTGAACCTGATCTCTATAAGTTTTAGGGACAGATTCAACTGGAAGCAAATTGAGGGTGTCCCACATAGATGCATTGCTTACAACAGCCTTTTTGGCACGAATAAACTGGAAAGAGAAACTGTAAGTAGAAAATAATTTGTTTATAATCTGTCAAATCCATGATTCAAAAAATGTCGAGAAAACAATTATGAAGAGCTGAGGTAATGGAGTGATGAAAAAAACCTGCCCACTTCTTAATTTGACACCAGTAGCTCGACCATTTTCAATGACAATTTTGTCGACATGAGCACCCAGTGCAAGCCTTCCCCCAAACTTTTTCAATCCTCGAACAAGAGCGTCAACTACTGCTCCACTTCCATCCAATGGATATTCAAGGACACACCCTGGTTTATACCATTCAGCAAACATATACACCTGGAATAAACATAAATAAGAAAAACATATAATGGTGAATTCATCAAATTACTAGAATTGAATAGGATCTGCATATTGAATGGTTTGGTTGTTGTTTTACATAGAATATAAGTAGGATAGTTGAAATAGAGGAGAACATCATGTGTTCTTTGTGATTGTAAAGTACCTCTAAAATGTAAAGGAAAATTCCTCAAAACGGCGGTTAGACCTGCTACTATGATATATAAAGGTAAATGTTGGGCTATGACTCGAACACATAAGCAGAAGATGAGAGATGAGAATGTTAAAGTGGATATGCAGATATATGAGGATGTACTAGATAAAAAAATTGAATATTAGAAATAAAGTCAAGATTGTGCCTATTGAGGAAAAACTCTGAAAGACGTATTTATGACAGTAGAGACATGTGCTTAAACAGCCTATAAATGCTACAGTTAGACGATGTGAAATTATGACGCACATTAAATGAGGAAGAGAATGACCAAAGAAGATTTCATTAAGAATAATAAAATAAACTAAAATTCATTTAAATATAGATAATGATATAGTAGGGGATAACTCAATGGTATACGAGGATCCATAAAGCAGACTCTACTAGGATAATGCTCTTGATTGTTGTTGTTGGCAATATGTTATTGGCATGTCTATTTGGCTGGATTTATTCCATCATCATAGTACCATAGAATGAATATCTGTTTAATTAGTATATTACAATTGCTAAAAAAAGGTAAATTCAAACCTCTTTAAGTTAGAAAATGCAAGATACTCTGATTGCAGTTGACTGCCATATAATCTGAGAAATATATTTTAAAAAATCAAACATAAATTCTCACAAGGTAAACAGAACTTACAATTTCTGCTGAAATTATGCCATCAGATTTAACTCCCGCAAGTAGAAAACATAACAGATCCACCCAATTACGGATAAAGGGATGTTTTAGCTCAAGAGAATCAAGTATCTCTGAGAAGGGTCTCAAAAGTTTCACAGCACCAAAAGCTCCTTGGGGCCCCATCTGGATGAATGACTTCATGAGTGATGGAGCATATCTTGCTGCTGCAGTTGAGAGAGCACCCCAATCACCTCGTATAGAAAGAGGGGGGAGAGCCATTGCAGCTGAAGATAATGGGAGAACTGCATCCTGCAGTGACATTTGGCAATTCATTTATAAAAAAATAATAATAATGAAAGGTAAGAACTCAAACTATCCAAACATGTCCCAACTGAAGAAATTTAGAGATTGCACAACCGGCTTATGTACTATCAGCCAACCAAGAACAAGTAAGAGGAAGAGAGCTGATTAAAGAGTACAAGTAAAATTTAATTGGCTTCCTAGCATGAGATAGGATGTTGGTGCCTGGCTTGGGAGCTATATGGGACTTCAATGAATGCAAATGGTTAGGCATGATAGCATAACACAAGAAAAATAGCTATTTGAACTTAAAATGGCAGGAGACTAATGGCTTTCAAGTTTCAACCTCAAACCATAGTTGAAATACGGAAAACATATAAGCATGGATTATATACATGCAGTTTATGTGCCTTGCCAGAAGTTTGATGATCAAAGTAGTTTATTTTCCCTTCTTTTTAAGGGAAGATTTCAACATGCAGTTTATGTGCCTTGCCAGAAGTTTGAAGCCTAAAGTACTTTCTTTTCTTTATGAGGGAAAGATTTCTACACACAGTTTATGTCTCTTGCCAGAAATTTGATGCCTGAACATTCAGATGACAGTTGTAGCAAAAACTATGAAATCATAACATCAAAGAATACTGATAAACTCACAAGAAGCTTTTTCCACTCATGAACAGCATCAAGGCTTACATATGTCTCTAGGTCCTGTAAATGATCCAGTAAATTATCAGGTATCTAAAAAAATAAGGATAATGTTCAATACAAACAATAGAGAGAGAGAGAGAGAAAAAAGAAGAGACAAACTTATACATGTCTTCTTGTTCTGCAAGCAACAAAACAAAATTATGTACTTCATGGGATTAGCTATGTGCTGCTAACATAAGATCATAAACATGGATTGTCCAACTGCGTCAGAAATATTTATTATTGGCTGTAAATTAAATAAGTAGGACACTAGGACCTATTTAAATACAGGGACCTGTCCTCTGTACCAATCCCGTATGAGGCATGTTTATCCTGCCAGTAAACTAGCTATGAAGCACTTCCTAAATCCGCTTTCACTTTCTAAGACATTTAATAAACACAATACAAGAGTGCTAGAAATATTGTTCTAAATGGGTTTTTCACTGGAATCTTTGAAAGATCACGTAATTGCAACTAGCATCATCACTGGCATATGGCAAATGTCTGTATGGATGTATGTAGAAATAAGTTGCCCACTGAAGAAATTCATATTCCACAGAGTGTCGATTAGATAATAACTGCAGAATTCCAGCAGCTTTCCTTCAGGAGCCTTGGATAGATGGTCTTCTGTCAGGTGAGGTACATTCTTGGGTGGTCAATACAGTCATTCAAGTATGGATACATCCATTAAGGATAGTTGGCCTCGGTATGCAAGGATCTTCAAGGGTAAACAATTACATTGCTCTGATGCTCCAGCAATGGTTTGGATGTTTACATCTTTGGGGGAACAGAGGGCCAAAAAAAGCTGCTGGAGCTTTTCATGCAATGCTCTGCAAAATGCTGCAGCTCCTTCAAGTTTATCCTGCAAGTGACCATTCACTCAACTTTGAAATTTGTTCCTTGCTTTCCTGTCTTTTGTCTCTATTTTAATGTTTCAGTTTAACTTTTGACCTTTATTATCTGCTACATTTTTCTATTAATGTAACTCCAGTGCGAACATTTTCACACTTGATCTTTTTCATAAAAAAAAGGTAACATTTTCCAAAAGAAAATAGAAGATAAAATATTTAACAAGCATAAAATAAAGCATTACAAACTGTTGGTGATTCACTCTGCTGCTCAAAGACGTAAACTTCACTCTTTTGTCAGAGATTTTTCATGCACTCAGGAAAAAAAAGACAAAGGAACTATAAGATAAACTAACAAAATAGTCCATGAATAACAGAATAATCCACATCACCTTAAGAAACTCTGTAGGCCCAATACGTGACAGGAATTCACCTTCTGGAATGTAGACCATCCATGAATTGTAACTTGCACATGGAATTGATTCTCCCAGTGCATCAAGAACCTAACGGATATACAAAACAATTGTTAGGGATGAAGAAATCCATTGCTGTTACAGATTCCAGATTGCCTTCACAAGATCAATTTGCAATTAACAAAGAGACTTTGGGTCCTCAGGATAAAGAAAGTTAAGGGTAAGAAACTGTAAGTACCTCGAGGTAATTTTGATGTGATTAACCAAGTTAAGTTAGGTCATGTTATGGTTTAACTACAGTGTCTACGTGTGCAGGAACTTAAGAGCACAGGAAGTCGAGCCAAAGACGCAGCTAGCGAGAAGGACAGCACGGGAGAAAGCCGATGGGCTCGGTGCGTCCGAGGAACGAGGTGCTGCGGAAAAGTACGTGAGCGGACGAGAAGGAGGCGCGCGGCGTTTCCAAGGGACGAGAAGACGGAGTGGAAGGTTACTCGAGAATGTCGGAAAATGGGTTCAGGTGAGCCCTATTCAGGATGGCCGAAATCACCCAAGCAAGTAGAACCGAAGCGGAAGACCTGGACCAATGCAAGCGGAACCAGAGCGGAAGACTGAGACTTTTCGCTCCGGGCGCCCGGACCCCCGAGACTGCCTAGGGGCGCCTTGCATCTGCGGAGTCGCGGATGGCAGTTCAACCCGGTCCCCTTCCAGGCGCTCGGATTAGAAACTTTATCCAAACGCGACGTGACACGATCCGTTGCGACGGAGATAAAATTTTATCCCTCTCCAGGCGCTTGGAACTCTTCCAGGCACTCCGATCAGGGCTATAAATACAACCCTGATCCCAGTAGTTTAGAACAATCACTTGTAATCAATTCCTTTGTCTGTTCTACTACTGTGTGAGCTGTCAACGCTGTAAGAGGTTTCTCCGCCTGGAGGAGACTTTAATAGTGAGCTTTAACTACCTTGGATTAGCATTCATCTAATTACAAACCAAGTAATTTCTCCGTGCCTCTTCTTTCTTTCTAATCAATTTGTTAATTACTTTTTATGTAAGTGTTAGTTTAATAATGCTATAAAGTTCGAGAAAAGTTTTTGTTTCTTTTATTTTTGTGCAGAGCTATTCACCCCCCTCTAGCTGACCGCCAAGGGACCAACAATTGATATTAGAGCCAGGACGCTTTAAGAGGACTAACCACCGACCAAAGTACAAAAGATGGTCGGACCGAGCATCTACCCGCCTAAGTTCGAGGGGGAATTCGCGATTTGGAAAAGAAAGATGGAGGTATTCTTCAAAACGGATTTTGATTTGTTACTAATATTGAAATATGGTTTTGTAGCACTAGAGGACAAAGAAGAGTATCAATGGACCAAGAAGGAGCAAGCAGATTTAGTAGCAAATGGACGAGCTAAATTTCATTTACTGAGTGTGTAACCTCCGATTAGAAGAAGGCAAAACCACTGTACACCTTCACTCAAGGATCAAAGAGCTTATAACCGAACTCACGAATCTTAGAGAAAAGGTAACCAACCGAGATTCGCTAAGGTACGCGCTTAACGTCTTTCCTAGGAATTCTAAATAGGTATGCTTAGTAGATGCTTATTATATCTCTAAGGATCTAGAGGTAAATATTTTAGAGAGTTATTTTCGACATTTGAAGTTTATGAAACAAGAAATGCAAATCTGAAGAAGAAGCCCAAGCCTAACATTGCCTTAAAGGCAAAAATGGATGAACTGGAATCTGAAGCTTCTCTCGATAATGACGAAACGACGTTCATGGTAAGAAAATTTAAAAAGCTATTAAAACTAATAAATTTAATCAAGTGCAGGGTAAAAGAACGAAAAGAAAGGTAAGATGCTACCACTACAATGAAGAAGGGCACATGAAAGATAACTACCCAAAATTGAAGAGCAAGGACAAGGAAAAGAACAAGAAGCTAGCCCAGACCAAGTATAGAAATCTAAAGGCAACATGGGGTGAAATGTCATTCGAATCAGAGATTGAAGCCCTCATCGGAGTTGTGCTAGTGACAAGTCACCAAGAAGATAAAGACGAAGCAAGCTTGTCCGAAATGAGCATCGAGAGCATCGATGAAGGGGGAGTGACATCAGAAGGAAGCAGCACTTCAGGGGGAGCTCAGATTATTAGATCGACAAGGTAAGTCAAGTACGGTCTCTACCTCGTGATAAATTATTTCAGTTTATAAAAATATTATCAAAAAATTCCTGTAAATTAGAAAAAGAAAATGATGAATTAAAAGGAATTCTAGCAACATCTTGTCGATTAGAAGATTTCGACAAGATAAAAATGGAAAATGAAAATTGAAAGTAGAAATAGAAGATTTGAAAAATCGTGCATGCTCTCATATTCAACAAGTTAGAAAATATAATGGACTGAATTAGCAGTTTAGATACCATAAGGGCCAAATTAGAAGAATATCATAGAAGTATGTTCCTAGAAAGTTTTTTGATTAATACGGTAGGAAGGAATCTATTTTGGATTTCAAAGTCATGTTTAAATTAAATTATCTTTTTTTGCATGCCTTGTTTTTTGAAAAGTGGACCTAGAGCTTTCAGAAAGAAAATTAAATATTTAATTTCTTTAAGAGGATATGCCTAGAAGTAGTTGTTCTAATAACCAAGAAGGTCTAGTGTCTCGCCACAGCCTAGAAGTCAATTACTGAAACGAATATTTAATTAACTAACTGTTAAGCATTTAACTATTATAAAATTATCTAATTCTTTAAAAAAATATTTTGTAAAATTTCTAATTGAAATTAACTTGAACTTAATTTTCAGAGAAATAAGAGTTTAATTTAAAAATATTTTTCAAAATTTGCTCTAAGAATCGAGATTTTTCGAAATTTACATTTTCCTAACTTTCTGGATGATGGTCATTTTAGACTTTGTTTCCCTAAAACTTTGTTTTAGTTTTATTTCCAAGTCATTTTAAAGCACCCCATTTTTAATGTGATCAAAGGGGGAGAATTAAAGGTGAGTCTAGGGGGAGGTAGACTTTTTTGTTGCATATTTTTCTTAAATGCAAAATATCTCTATTATTTGTTTATTTTTTTACCCTAATTTAAATTGGGTTGCTCACATCAAATGGACGGAAATTGTAAGTACTCTGAGGTAATTTTGATGTGATCAACAAAGTTAAGTTAGGTCCTGTTGTGGTTTAACTCCTGTATCTAAGTGTGCAGGAACTTAGGAGCATAGGAAGTTGAGTGAAAGACGCAGTTAGTGAGAAGGATGACACGGGAGAGAGCCGACGAGCTCGGTGTGTCCAAGGAACGAGGTGCTGCAGAAGAGTATGAGGGCCGACAAGGAGGCACGCGACATTTCCAAGAGACGAGAAGTCAAAACGGAAGGTTGCTCGAGAAGACCAGAAAATGGATTCGGGTGAACCCTATTCCGGATGGCCGAAATTACCCAAGCAAGTGGAACCGGAGCGAAAGACCCGGACTAATGTGAGTGGAACCGGAGCAGAAGACCGAAATCGAAAGTCAACAAAATGTTGACTTCTTAGTTCGGGCGCCGGAACCCTCGGGACAACCCGGGGGCGCCTCTTATCTACGTAGTCGTGGATGGCAATTCAACTTGGTCCGAGCGCCCGGAACCCTTCCGGGCGCTCGGAACCCTTCCGGGCTCCCAGACCATAAACTTTATCCAAACGTGACGTGGCGCGATCCGTTGCGACGGGGATAAAATTTTATCCACTTCTAGGCGTCTGGAACCCTTCCAGGCGTCTCGATCAGGGTTATAAATATAACCCTGATCCCAGTAGCTTAAAACAATCACTTGTAATCAATTCCTTTGTCGATTCTACGACTGTGTGAGCTGTCAACGCTATAAGAGACTTCTTCGCCTAAAGGAGACTTTGATAGTGAGCTTTAACTGCCTTGGATTAGTAATCATCTGATTGTAAACCAAGTAACTTCCCTGTGCCTCTTCTTTCTTTTTAATTAGTTTGTTAATTACTTTTTATGCAAGTGTTAGTTTAATAAAGCTGTAAAGTTTGAGAAGGGTATTTGTTTCTTTTATTTTTGTGCAGGGCTATTCACCCCCTCTAGTCGGTTGCCAGGGTACCAACAGAAACAGCCATAAAATGTTTTATGATTGCAGGATACTGAAATATTCCTCTAGTGTGAAGGAATAAATTACTGCCGCAATAAATTTTTTTCTTTTCTTGGGTAAACTGGCACAATTCATCGTGCAACTAAAATAAATAAAAAGTAAATCCAATCAGAATCTCCTTACTGACTCATTAATACCTTCAAATCACTTTGCCTGCTCCATATAAAGTGATGGAAGATGAATTACCACATGGCCTATCCAAGACTATGATTACTTTACTGCAAGGTAGTATTTATTTCAAAATCTATAAAGCACACAAACAGACATTTCAGAGATAAAAGGGAAACATACATTCAAGAAAATTCCTAAATATGGCACCAGGAATCACCTGTGCAAGAGGATTAGCTTGAAGTCCTCTCGACTGAAATCCAGAGAACAGAGATGGTCCTGAATCAAATTTATAACCTTTTACATCAAAAGAATGAGCAGCACCTCCAGGAAGATCATGACTTTCTAAAACCAGAACATCTTGCTGATATCTAGCTAAAAGTCCAGAACAACATAATCCACCTATACCACTTCCAATAACAACTATATCTGCCTCTGGCCTCCCTGGAAGACACACATTAGTTAGAACATAGAAGAAAAATTTTCTGGAAACTGAACTTTTAAAGTCTGTGTTGAAAAGAACAGACCGTTGTTACAAAATCACTAGGCCAGAGTTAAGCATTGATATTTTCTCTATTACTTAGTTCTTCTTTAGTGCCTTGAGAGCAATTAACAGCAAATTTAGAAACAACCATGTTTACTAATGTTGATGTACACATTTGGATATTATTTCATTTACTTGAAAAGAATAATAATTAAAAAAAGGCAAATCTGACTCAAACAAATCCATTTTATACCATTAATAGTGAATTTAGAAACAAAAATATTGTGGTGCAACTATTTTCTTCTATATGTAGCATATGAAACAGACAAAAAAGAGAATGATAGGCACACTTTGTCACCTTTGTATAATTGTTGGATATTGAAATTTTTAGTCTCAAACAAACCAACTGTAATTTAGTTTTCACTATTAGCTATATGCAAAAGCCCAATTAATCTTTACAAAATATTCACTATCACCCTAATAAGTGAAGCTCTCTTTAAGGGAACCCCCATCTAAGTTTTCTGTATTTAGATTGAATAGAGTTTCCCCTTATGCATTACATGGTATCTAAACCATTCCACCTCTAATCCTCAAACAACGTTGGAAATGAAAGGGTATGCGAGAATTAAGAGATAATGTCTTCCCTCTACATGACTGAGTGGAACACTCTTGGGCATACATGAATATTGTTGGACCCTCCACCTAAATGGGTGACATTTTGGATTGGCTTTAGCTTTCTCTTAAGCTTCTACAAACTTCCCTCTCTATCTCAAGCTTCACCTGCTTCTATTTTGCATCAAACAATAACAATATTGTTGTCAAAGGAGAAAAATGATTGAGAAGGAAATACTCCATATGCTGCAAGTATCTATATAAAAGGCAATGATGTAAAACCAACTAATAATTATACATTTTTTTACAATAATTTTATAGGGCATAAAATTAACTAAACTCTGAATTAAGTTATATAATACAAAGGTTATTAATGGTTTTTAAAAATGGATTATCTTTATAAATGGGTAAATCTGTGTCAACCTCTCTTTATATATTTGGATCATGTTGTGTCATTTTCTGGTTCTATCTTTATTAATCTTGTTTCAGGTAGGGTCAGGTTATCAGGTAGTGTCAATATTGCCTTAATTATGTTGGTTGGAGTATACTCAGTGGAAAAAACCTTCAATCCACAATCTAGATGTCTTATTAGCAAACAACAAGAACAGATGGAGAAGAGGAAAATGATGTGTCAAACACTCAAGATAAGATGATTCCTTCTAAATGATAACTACTCACACGTAAAACTACTCAAACCGCGGTATGAAGAGAACATTTCCACCATTCAGCGTGTGTATATGTTTCTAGCTAAATTAATAAGTTGATTATTATGTCACTTATTGCTATTATTGTGCTCCCTATTAGCATAAACCTTAAATATTCCAGTTTGGATTTCATTTGACTTCGATATTGAATTTTTTAAACTTGATATATTATTATATTCCAGTTTGCTTTTTATTTTTTCTTCTCACAAAATCCATTTAAAATCAAACCGTATCAATTCAGCTTGTAAGGATATTTTAACACCACGAAGACTATTTCTTGTCCATTACTTATAGCATTTGATCCGGTGGTAAGGCGGGGCCCGTCCTATAGAGGGTCACTGTCATTCTGAAGGTCAAAGTCAAGGCGGTCAACGCCATCATGTCATCGTCCGATCGGGCAACCCACTCGTCCGGTCGGAATAAGGAATATCTGATCCGACGTTATCACAACTTGGTCACGCACCAAGCTTCCGACGGTACCAAAGTATCGGCAAGCATACGCAAAGCGGCCATCCCGCTCGGACTTTCACCAGGTCTCGAAACCAGCAAAGCGAAGACACGACCGAGCAGACGATATTCAAACACAGCTTCCCGCTCGGCACAACAGCGGAGCCAGGACAGCAGAAGGTTGGCCGAGCGGCCATCCCGCTCGGCCCAAGGACAGAACGACACCGGCACGGATAAAGGCGGGCCGAACAGCCCTCCCGCTCGGCCTAGTAGTAGACAAGGGGAGAATATACCGATATCCTTTTGGGAACTCGTGCCACCGAAAGACGACATGGTTGGAGGCATGGTTAGGCAGAGGATTGTACGACGGAAGCTTCCACTGTCTTATCAGAGATATGTTCGGGGTCGTTAAGATATGTTGTCAGAGACACTTTACTGACATGTCTTTTCAGGGTAAGCTTTGAGAAGCGTGCACGCGTGCTCACGGAGCCCTATATAAAGGGCCTCAAGATTCAACGGAGGTATGCATATTCTACTATAACTACTGTTATTCTGCCGCTTCCGCTCATCTTCTTTGCTTCCCTGCATCCATACCGCCGGTAACTGACTTGAGCGTCGGAGGTCCAACACCGGGAACCCTTCCCTAGCTCGGCACTGATGTTTTGTGGTTGCAGGTCTACGCCATTCGGAGTCTACGCACGATCAAAGGAGCGCCACATCCCTAGCATCCACCGCCTCGACTCTCGGACAGGATCAAATTTGACGTTGTATGTGGGAACACACCTATATCCGAGCCGAGAGGATGGAAGAAGCTAGACGACTGCACACTATGACGCTCACCCAAGAGGAGCTCGACGCGCTCATACAAGCACAAGCGGCAAAGATAGTCGAGCAGCAGCAGCAGAAAGCGTTGGTCGATCGACAGGCACAGCAAGCGACCTCAGCAGCAGGCAGCTACGGCTGAGCGGCCAATGAAGGTCGACCGGAGCAGTACTCTATATGGGGACAAAATAGATTGTCGACCGGCACGCATGGGGAGGCTCCGCCCGCATCGATACATTTCCATCGGACCCTATTTCAAATGCCCTCGGAGATCGCGCAAGCGAATCAAGAGCGAGGGTATTCATCAGACGAAGCGCCCGTTCGGGACGCACGGAAGGGCAAGGCGCCCCGATGCAACGCCTCGCCCGAGCGGATCAACAGGCAGTTCTCTGAAGAAATTCTGCAAAATCCTCTGCCGAGACGCTATGCTCCTTTGGCGATTGGAGAGTACAATGGGTCGACTGATCCAGACGACCATTTGGGTAAGTTTAACAACGCCGCTACTCTTCATCAGTATACATGACGTGAAGTGCCGAGTCTTCCTCATCACACTTTCCGGCTTGGCACAACGCTGGTTCAGAAGGCTGCCGGACGAATTGATCCGAAGCTTCAAGGACTTCCGAACGACCTTCCTACATCACTTCGCGAGTAGCAGACGCTACCAAAAGACAAGCATCAGTTTATTCTCTCTGAAGCAAGGGCCGAGAGAAGCTCTCCGAGCATACATCCAGTGCTTCAACCAGGTAGCCATGGATATCCCTTCGGTCTCATCTGAGACCATGATGAATGCATTCACTCAGGGGCTCGTCGAAGGAGACTTCTTTCGGTCGCTCATCAGAAAGCCGCCCTAGGATTACGACCACATGCTCAAGAAGGCTACTGAGTACATAAATGTGGAGGAGACCCAAGCGGCAAGAAGGAAGGAGGCCCCAGCCGAACCCCTGGCGCTGAGCGAGCGCCGACAGCCGAGCAGCCATCAGCCGCCAAGGGGGCCCAGAGCTGAAGGAGTGCGACCGCACCAAGAGACGAGAATGCACATCGTACAACATGTGGCTTCTGTGCGGCCAAAATCAAAAGGAAATGTACAAACGCCTATGTTCTGTTCTTTCCATCAATCAGCCTCACACAACACCCGCGACTGTCACGGGTTGACACCAGTCGCCCGATCGGCGCCAAGAGGCTATCGGCGCCGATCTCCCTCTCCCAACCGGCGACACGGGCACCAACCCATCAGGTGGCGGGAAGACGTCAGAAGATCACCCGAGCGGCAACATCCCCATCAGCACAGGGAAAATGCTGATCATCCTCGAGCCTCGCACGAGCGGAACAGGTCATCCGCCCTGGAGGAGGAAAACAGAAGCAATGTTGCCCGGGGGAAAATAAGCATCATCGCAGGTAGACCAACCAGCAGTGACTCCAACCGATCCAGAAAGTCATACGTTCGGCGGCTGGAGATTCATGCAGTAGGCTGCAGCCAAGAGAAGGCGAGTGGGCCCGAAATCAGTTTCGGACCCCGTGACCTCGAGGGAGTAGAAGTCCCTCAC
>JBBMJZ010000067.1:19901070-19915521 GCA_037833815.1 Zingiber zerumbet | reverse complement strand
CTATCTACCCCCCCCCCTCTCTAGCGCTTTTGGTCCAACACTTAATGAGCTCAGTATTTGAAATCAACAACTTGGCTGACTTGACTCTTGACCTCCTAATTTGGAACCTAGCGTTCCAACTCGACATGCTACTTCCCAACTCGACACTTGGCGGGAGCACTCGACATCCCACTCGGGAGCATTTGGTTCCCAATTCAACACTCAACAATCCGCTCGAGCAACATTCAACTTCCCACTCAGGCTCAGGAAATACCCGAGCTACTTGAACCTCACAGCACTCAGGACCAATTGAGAGCACTCGACTTTAAGCCAACGGCGTCTGACAAGAGCTTAGTCAAGCCAACAACTTGGTCTAACCAGTCTAGCCTGATAGCTTAAGATTATCAGTTCAAGTTATCTCAATAGATAAGTCTAAGTTGTTTTCTATAATTTTAATTCAAAACATCCCTGTAAAATTCAGAAATTAGATTGTGGAATATTACCCCATAATATGTGTGTACATTTGGTTGTCATTAAGAGGATCTTGAGGTATCTCAAGGGTATTCTTTGTAGGATCATATGAGAGGGTAGAGAGGGTGGTGAATATCAAATCAAATTTCATTACTCTATAAAAACAACTCTATTTTGTAAGGCAAGAAAAATAATAAGAAATGCAAACTCTTTCTCCTTCTTAGTCGGCAATTAAAGGTGGAGAAACCTTCTTACATTCTCTTACAAAGATGAAAATTGAAGTACAAAGGTTTTCTACAAAAGCACTCTTACAAAGAAAATTGAAGTAGAAAACTTATAGCACTTAGAGAGCAACAAATTTAGCTTTAGGCCTTTCTCTACGCATTCTTGAATATTTTTAGCCCTTATTTATAGTCAAGCCATCAAATTTATTCTCTCTTTGAAAAGGCCTTTTCAAGTAATCATCAATTGATTAGTCATTATTAACCATTAGTTGACTTGATTTAACGGTTCTTTGATTCGATCTCCAGCTTTAACAATAAATTTTGCTAGGATTGGATTATTACTTGACTATTTGGATTATCAGTCAACTGGTGAGTCAACTACATCTTCTGGCTGAAACAAACAAAAAAAATAGTCCAATCTATTGCACTCTAGTCAACTAATACTTTCAGTCAGTCGAGTAGCAAATCATCTCAAGTCACTTTAAGTTTGTGTACATGCCTACTTTTTTAGTTCATTTGCTCCATAAGGTACAAACCCTTCTTGTTGAATTAATATTGTAAGAGGCTTTCCAAACCTCTGAAACTCCTTCTATGCCAAGAAGCTCCTCACCTTTAGGACTTGCTTTTTATACCTAGCATATGGTGCTCATTAACCCATTGAGACTTTTTATGTTGCCTAACATTTGGTTGACCTCAATATGCTAGGACTCCCTCAACGTGCCTCTCATCTAGTTTTCATTGACCGACTGAGACTTCCTTGTACAAAGTGTCCACATGGACTTTTCCATACTAAACACCTACTTGGACTTCCATTATGCTCATAGCCTTCCTTGACAATCGTTATTACATATGGCACTTATGTCAAGTTTATCATCACCTGCACACTCGGCACATATACGCAATAAACTATATTGTATAATTAAACATTGCTCTAACATCAAAACCACATGTAAACACATGCTAGAGTATAATTACATCAACAATCTCTCTCTTTTTGATTTTGGCAATTGTTTAAGATAGGCCTTCATAAAAATATTTTTAAAGAAATATGATCACAACCAGATAAATAGTGTAAAGCAATATGATCATAAACAAGGATAAATAATACTTCTATAATGGTTTCCTACTAATTCATAGTGTTAATATTTGTGATGGTTCTAACTTGAACCCCTCACTTCTTCACCTGTATATGTGATGTTTTCTAACATAAACTCTTCACTTTCCTCCTTTGACATACATCAAAAATGGATATATCCTACAATGGTTCCTAAAAGATTTAAAAACTCAACCTTGATTTTTTCTTAAGTTAGATGCATCACTTATCTCATTTGAGGTATTAGCTTTCATTCAACCAATGTGGGCACCTCCCCCTTATTCCAACCTTTTTCCCAAGTCTTCGTAATCTTAGAAATTATTTTTCTTAAGCATATCTCCCCTAACCTTGGGTTATTCATATACTTTTAACGTAGATCTTCCCCTTAAAGTATATTTTTTTCTTCCAAAATCTAATGGGGCGTTTGGTTCTTTCCAAAGAATAGGAATCGGAATGGGAATCATAGTATTGTGGAATGAGAATGGGTATGAGCATGGATATCATTCTTAAAAGTAATTTTTGGTTAGTTGAATATTTTCTATTGGAATAAATCAAAATTTCCTTTTTTACCCTTAAAGCAAAATAAGAGAAAAAATTAGATGTAAGAGAAAGTTGAATGTGAGAGGAAAATATGATGAGAGAGAAAGTATGATAGAAAATAATGAAGAGAGAGAAAGTGTGATAAGAGAAAACAAGGAAAGAGAGTGTGATGGGAGAGAGCATGATAAGAGAAGGTGAGAGAGAAAAAATGATCGGAAATGATGAAAAGAGAAAAAGATAATGAGAAAAAAATAAGGAGAGAGAGTATGATGGGAGAGATTGAGGAAAGAGAAAATATGATGAGAAAAAAAGTGTTATGAGAGAGAAAGTATGATAAGAAAAAAAAGGAAAGCGAATGTGATGGGAGAGATTGAGGAGAGAAAAAGTATGATGAGAGAGAATATATGATGAGAGAGAAAAACATGATGAGAGAGAAAGTATATTGAGAAAAAAGGGGAGAGTGTGACCGGAGAGATGGAGGAGAGAGAAAGCATGATGATAAAGAACGTTTGATGAAAAAAGAGAAAAGAGAGTGTGATTGGAGAGATTGAGGAGAGAGAAAGTATGATGAGAGAGAAAGTGTGATGAGAAAAAAAGAGGAAAGAGAGTGTGATGGAAGAGATTAAGGAGAGAGAAAATGTGATGAGAGAGAAAATATAATGAGAAAAAGGAAAGAAAGTGTGATGAGAGAGATCAAGGAAAGAGAAAATGTGTGATAAAATGAGGAGAGAGAAAATTTGATGAAAGAGAACAAGGAGAGAGAAAGTGATATGAAAGAAAAATTGAACAAATATATTTTGATATTTGATATTAAGGGAAAAATTTTAGTTTTTGATTAAGGGTATTTTTGGAATAAGGGAATATTTTGATTGTTGAAAATAGGGTAATGACTCATTGAATGAGAGAGACATGGGAATGAGTCATTACCAAATTATAAGAATTCATTCCCTTTTTTGTATTTCTATTCCTGTATCCAAACATCAACAATGGCAATCAATGATTGCTATTCCCATTCCTGACTCTTATTCCCCTAAACAAAAAACCCCCTAAATATATTTTTTTTTACCTACACTGTTGAGTTGACCTGAACGCGGCACAAATATTTTGTCATGGTATGCCCGACGGGAAGACGAGACTCAACACACATGTTTCGTTACCACTAATGACAGAGCCGGACACTAGCTTACCCCAACTGTAGTACCTATTCATGGCGTTCATTTTGAATTTTAGTTTTCATACCAGAGGACAGATCCTTTTATCTATAAAAAAATAGACCAGAAGATAGATCATTTGTAATTATGGTTGGATCGTGACCGTGATTCATCCACAATTGGTTGCGATCCCTCCTTAGGTTCACCGTCCCCCTAGGTTATAGTTTGGTTTCGAGCAGGTGGCCGAAGGCCGCCCGGAGGCCACCGACGATGGGCAAGTAGTCAGACAACCTGACACTGAGCGAGGGACGACCTCCGACCACTTGTCCCGACTCAAACTATAACCTGAGGGGGCGGTGATCTCAGGAAGGGATCACAACCAATTGCAACTGGATCCCGACTACTATTCGATTGCAATTATAAGTAGTTCATCCTCTTATCCATTTTTTCTGACCAAAGGATCTGAACTCTTCAGACTGGACCATTGAGAGGACATTTTTAACCTAGACTATCATTCTGGGCTCCACCGTTGTCATGTTGCTGCCCGCGCTACAGGAATGCGCACCGCTCTATGCATACCCCTGACGTGCAGACGAGACGCAACACGGTAACATGATGCTTCATCATTGTGCACTACAAAAATACGCACCATGCCGCATGTGCATGTCCTATTACTAGATGAAACGAGTAATGCATGCCACGTCCAAAGGACAAGAGCAACCTGCTATCGAAATCAATGCATTAAGACTGGGGTTATAAACGAGCCGAGCTGAGCTGAGCTGAGTTTTGTGGTGTTCAAGCTTGTTTAATAAGGTAACCAAACCAAGCTTAAAATGACCCAAGCTTTTGAAATGATTGTTCAAGCTTAACTTGGTTTATTTTTTATGAGCTTGAGCTTGTTTGAAGCTTGGCTTGAGTTTGGTTCATTTAAATGTTATCGAGCTCTCAATTCAAGCATGGCTTGAGCTTGGTTCGAGCATGGTTTGTTAAGATGTTATCTATTGGTGCAGTTTACACTAATAGTCTAACTTAGGTTTTGATAAATAACAAATAAGTTAAGTTAGGTGTATTTGTGATCTAAATACTTTACTAAGTGGGAAGAAATACTTTACTAGGCTGAAATCCAGCTAGGTCTGTGAGATCGGATAGCTGGTGTGAAGTCCAGATATGTCAACAAACTGACCTGATATCTGGTAAAAAGTCCAATTGGGTCTGCGGACCTAACAATTGGTATGAAGACTTGGTGGGTCAAGAGGCTAGTCAACTGACTACAACTTGGTAAGTAAAGATAACTCACTGGAGGAGAGACTCGGTAAGCCCGGTTGAGGGACAGTAAGCGTCGGTCCAGTTTAGGTCCATTTTAGACTCCTAAACTAAGATCTTGACTAGATCCTGGTGTCAAGGAGACAGGGTCTAATTACTACTCAAAATTATTGTGCTAACACTTGTCTTGCAGGTTATTATTTGGTTTATTGGAATAACAGACTTTGCATGGCAAGAAGAGCCTAAAAAACCTCCGGTGAACAGTACCCGAGGAGCCTTCCAAAGGATGGAAGGCTCCTTCATCGAAGATGCCTTCAAGCACTGAAGGCGCCTTGGTACTGTTTATAGAAGGTACCTTTAGTACATAAAAGGTGTCTTCCACAGGATAAAATTTAGAATTTGTCAAAGATAAGGACAGAACTGTTCAGGATCAGAATTATTACATTGGAGGCGCCTTCCATGCTCAATATAAGGGGAGCTCGTCTAAGCCATCAAAGAATACACTGATATGAACATCTGTGCTTCTGATTGGACTTCCGAACGCTTCGACTTCCTGCTACAACTTTGCTGTGACGTTGCTACACTCGTCTACTACTAAGAAGCCACTTAAACATCGATCTTAAGCTGACCATATTGAAAGAATGTTTGGTAATCTTTTCATTTGTGTACTTAATTACTACAAAATGGCAAGTGCAGTGTGTCGCCCTTGTTCCAAATTCTTTTATACTCAATTTCCTCTTTCAAAGGTACCAGAAGAGGTATTTTAGTGAATTACTCATCAATAGGTCGGTCTTGGAGTAGGAGTCGCCAAAGGCTCCGAACCAAGTAAAATCAAATGCGTGCTCTTTTGCTTGCTTTTCTATTTCGCTTTCTTACTTAGTTTTCCGCTGTGCACTTTGTTCTTAAAAATAAAAAAGATTTATTTTGAAAACCACGTGATTCTCCCCCTCTCACGTGCAACTCGATCTAACAAGTGGTATTAGAATGAAGCCGCTCTTAATTAGTGAAACCATCAATCGAGCATAGGGTAGGGTTCTTTTTTTTTAAAAAAAAAAATATGTATCATGTTTGTTAAAAAAAATATTGTTACGCCTTTTGTCTTTTCCCTCTATATTATTTTTAATTTTTTTTATTGTTTCACTATTAGTCTGAATTGGTGAAGTAACCCTTTTGACAAAATTTATCATAATATTTTTTATTATTTGTTTCCTTAAAATTGGTGAAATACCCTTATTTTCTTATCTCCCACACTACTTTGTAACGACCTGGCCCTTCGGCCTCTTGGGTGCCCTTGCAGCAGCTCAACTGGCGGCCCCTTATATCGTCGACCCATTTGGCGACCTCTATGTCGTCGACCAACGACCTTCGGCCGTGCCATTACTCACTAGGACTTTCCACCCCTGGCCAGTGGATTTTTGCCTTCCCTAGAATTTGAACTCTAGACCTCCAGGCTTAAGTACTAGAGTTTATGAATCCTGGTAACCAAGTGAGCGCCTTTCACTTGATGTGATATTGATGTGTGAATATAGGGAGTAATTATAATGTGATATTGATGTGTGAATTATGTATTTGGTCATTTTCCTATTATATGATATGTTTATGCCTTGTTCTTATTTGATTAAATGTGTATGTGGTGAATGATTACATGTATGTGATGTTTGATTAAATGGATGTGAAGAATTAGTCACCATGTAGGGGAGATGATTTAGATCGTACGACTGGAGGCCCCTTAGTGACTGAGTGTTTCCTTTTAACCTGACCTTCTAGAGTATTACCTTGAAATGAAGATGAATTCTCTATAAGAGAATAGCTAATTAAAGTTTAATAAGTTTTCACCAATTTAATATTAGGGAGTGATCTAGATTGTATGACGGAAGCCCTCATGTAACATGAGGTATCCCCTTAACCAGACTTTCTATGTTATCTCTTCTACTTAATAGTATTAATATTTAATGGTATAAACACTCCGGTGTAACCTTCATGGGCCCTTATTGATAATTTGGTTTGAATCTCTATAAGCATATAAGCATAGAGGTAAAGAAATGAACAATATACATAGGGGCATTAACTAGTATCATAGTGAAATCGAAATCCTAGAATCATTCTCCAAACTAACTTTTCCTTTTGATTGCTTGACTTTCCTTGATCTTCTATGCTCTAAGCTCTCTCTCAAACCTTCTTCTCTTGGTCTCTCAATTCTCTTTTTTTCTCTCTTGCAATCTCTTAATCTCTTGCTCTTGAGCTTTTACACAACCTTCAATTGTCTAAATAACTTACTTTGCAAACTTGACTAGTACTTAATCAGTAGTTTTTGTGGATTCAATATTTTATTATTTGATGACATAACCGTATATTTACTGTTAGACAACACATATCTAAGACTAAGCTAAGCCATGCTAGTCTATTTAAGAAATGTATATCTGTTGTTGATATGCCTAGTGTGATTAGTTTATGAATAAAGAGTTGATTAGCGCCCGTGTTATGAGTGACACTAGAGTATACCAGGCTCAACACTATATCAAATAACTTTCTTTTTGAAGTAGCATATAAAAAACATGAAGGAGAATATAGGTTGACTTGTTTTTGCACTATGTAAATTCAACATCCTTCATAGTTCAGAGCAATTTTTGAGATTTGTTTAGGTTTTCTGCGCTAAATAGAGATTGCTTAGAAATACTTGTGTTCAGGTGGACTTTGCAATTACATCTAAATGCACTAGAATGTTGATTTCTCTGTTTTTTTTTTTTTTCCATCTTAAGTGCTATATGCGCCTTTGTTTTTGTCCTTTCGTTGGAGATTCTTTTAGCCTGACACAATTTTGTGGAGGTAGCAGATATTTTGCAAGATGTTAACTTACTTTATTGAGGATATATATACCTTTTGTGCATCTGATGTGGTGTACCTTGTTGCGAATTAGCATCAACATTGTATGGTTGTGCTTTTCTAATCTGTGGGTTCATAATAATTTCTCCGATGATTTTTATCCTTTTCTTTTTTATTTCACATATTCTAATACTCTTTTGGTGTTATAAGCAAATACAAATGAGTCATATTTAAAAATTTATTGATTAGACACAACACCCTCTATTGCACCTTCTCATAAACGTTGTGAGATAATACCTACGTGAAGAAAAATCGGTATCCCATATCGTATACTAAAAATTCATCCAATTAAAATATCAATTTTTATCATCACACATACAAATAAAATATGTCCATAAACAAAATATGCACATAAAAATCGGTGATCACACAATAATCAAGCAGTAGATTTAAAAAAAATATAAAGCACCACGATTTCTTTCGGACGAACTAAAATAATAAAGTTAAACGGTGTAATTCTAATAAATGAACACCTGCCTATGAGAGAGATCAAAGAAGAGTTAAGGAAACAGAAAAAGAGTGTTTGATTAGCAGATAGAGCTCGGATTCAATGGCAGAGAAGATCGATTTAGGAGCAAGGAAGAGGTAAACCGTGGAGGAAGGGAAAAAAGAGACGATGACAGTCGAAAAGAGAGAGACATGTTGGGTTAAAAATTTATAGAATCTCAACGATGAATAAATGACTTTTTCTTTTATTTTTTAAAGCTTACCAAGGGTTTAAAGTTTATATCAAAGAATTTTAAAAGAATCTATGACAATCGATAAAAGTTTAGATACTAAAAGATTTTTATAGAGTTTTAAAAAGTCGAGTTTCAATACCATATGATTTTTTAAAACTCTATAAAAATTTAATTTGGATACCACTAAATTTCTACGGAGTTTATAAAAGTCTAGATTGAATATATCTAGACTTTTGTTATTGAAAGTAATTAATAATTTAAGTTTAAAAAAAGTTCATTCTTATTTTTCAATTAATTTAAAAACATATATTTTTAATTTTAAATTATTTCAAAATTATTTATTATGATTTTTTTAATTGAATAAAATAAATCTAGTCGGCTGATCTTTAAAAAAACAAAAAACCAAAAAAAAGTACTCTCATAACCTTCAATAATCCGTGCTCTTTTCCTCTCTTATGTTTATTCATTTTTTAAAAAGTTCATTCTTATTTTTCAATTAATTTAAAAAACATTTATTTTTAATTTTAGATTATTTTAATTTTATTTATTATGGATTTTTAATTATATATCTTATTTAAAAAAATTTAGTCAAGTTTTCCTTTCTCAATTTTTAGAAAAAATGTGTGCCCTCGTACATGTCGATGATCTCATACTATTTTCCTCTCTTTTTGATGTTCTCGCATCCTTCTCCTTCCTCGCTCAATGATTTAGTCTTCATTCATTATACTAATTTTTTAACCTTCAAATTGATTCTAAATATGAAACGGTAGGAAAAAAATAGAAGAATTTATTCCATTAAAAAAATATTTTTTTACTGATATTAAAAATCAAACTCAAAAAAATCAATTAAAAATTTAAATAAAAAATCAATTGAATTTTTATTAGAACATAATACTTTAGAAAAAAAATAATAAATCAGGATTAAAATTATAGTAAAGCTTATAAAAAATAATTTCTTTTTTAACTTATGGAATACGGACGATACTTATAGTATAGTTTTTAAAATTAAAATTAATAAAGTAATAATATCTCAAGAAAAAATAAAATAATTTATAATTTTATCAATTGAAACTGATTTATTATCAAAATTTAATATAAAATTTAATTAGTATTTTTACATCTTAAAAAATAAAAAAAATAAGTTTTATAAAATTAATATCATTCTTAAAAAATATTAAAGATCTTAAAAAATAAGTTTGTAGGCTAAGTGTCACCCGAGGTGCACTGATGTGACCCAGTAATTGTGAATGAGTCACCTAGGGAGGTAGATAAGGTTAAGAGCTCCAAGGGGAGCTCAAAGAGTTTTTGGGATTCTTGGGACCCAAGATGGGTCATCAAATATGCCAAAGGGTTTTGGAGACAGATTTGAGTCTCAAACCTAGGGAATTGACATATGTGGGTTGAGTTTCATGGATGGAAATATGACATTGGGGTCAAATTGCATGACAATTGGTTTTGGATATATAAATGTCATATAAACCAATGCTAAGAATGCATTATGGTTTATTATGAGCAGATACATCAAGAGGAAGTCAAAACTGGAACTTTAGGTCAAGGTTTAATTGAACCATTTAGCTAGTTTTAGATTTTGTGTCAATATTGGGATCCAAGATATGTATATTTTTAAATATATTTTTTCCAAGTAGATATAGGTAAAACAGATCTCTCCATAAAATTTAGAGATTTTTGGATGTTTGTAGAATTTTTTATGCATTTATGAATTTATGTCAGAAATACTATTTGGACTGAAAACAAAGTGCCAGTCGACTGATGCAATTACTAGTCAACTGGTAACACTGTTCATCAAATATGGAATGGTTCTGTGGGGCTATTTCGATGAGGGCAGTCGACTTACGCTTATGAAAGTCGACTGATACAATCTGAAAACTATTTTCAGCATTAAGTTTTGTATGAGCTTTTTGGAGGATAAATACGCGAGTTTAGGGTCAATTTGGATGATCAAGTTTCTATAATTGGGATATTGTTAGAAGCTTTTGATATTAGGCAAAGGGGGAGAAGTAAAGTTTAAGTGGAAAAACCTAAAATACCTTTACTGTGGAGAAATTCCTAGCTCAATGGAGACCTTAGTGTAGGGGGGGTGGGGAGTTTTTGTTGGTGCAGTTTGCACTAATGGTCTTACTAAGGTTTTGATGAATGACAAAGTAAGTTAAGTTAGGTATTGTTGTGATCTAATCACTTTACCAAGTGTACAGGAGTTAACCAAATAGGTCGATGGGTTGACTGATATCTGGCAAGAAGTCCAAATAGGTCGATGGGTCGACTAAACATCTGACAAGAAGTCCAAATAGGTCGATGGGCCGACCAGATATCTAGCAAGAAGTCTAGATAAATCGACGGGCCAACCGGATATCTAGCAAGAAGTCTAGTAGAAAACCACATGATTTAGCTCTCCTCTCACGTACGTATCGATCCAACAGCTTTGTGATAGGTTCTAATGCTTGTTACACATTTCTTGGTGGTGTAAGTCTAAGTATGTAGATTTGACAACGTAAGTCTATTTCTTGGTGGTGTAAGTCCAAGTGTGTAGCCTTGGCAATTTAAATCTAATTCTTGGCGGTGTAAGTCCAAGTGTGTAGCCTTAGCAATGTAAATCCAAATCTTGGCGGTGTAAGTCCAAGTGTGTAGCCTTGGCAACATAAGTCCAAATGTGTTATTAGCATGTGTTATTTCTATTTGTTTTTTCTTACTTAAATGTATTGCCAAACATAAAAAAAAGAGAGATAGTTAAAACAATCTTACCTCAAGATGGCCCGAGGTGACTATGAGTTTTGATGGCTTGTATTTGATATGTGTATATGAGTTGTACACATATGTCTCAGCTTGATTACTTCATGTCTGATGAAAGATGGAGCATCCGAGGGACCATGGACAAGGAAACAAGGACAAGAGTCGAGGGAAATGACTTCAAGGCATACGCGAAAGATGACATTGGGACAAGCTGTGAGCTTGAATGCATCCAAGCGATAAGAGCCAAAGAAAGTAGACTTGAAGGCAAGAGGTCAAGGCTACGATGAAGATTCAAGTGAGTTGTAAGGTTGAGGGTCCGAGTGCTGAAAGACTATACTCGGGGTACCAATCGACTGATACTTTCATCAGTCGATTGGTTCAGTCAACTAGGAGTGAACAGAATACTTCTATTCGCTCAACTAGTGTGGAGTAATTGACTGATACTTTCACCAGTCGACTGGTATCGAGCCGTTGGGATGTAACAGTCAAATTTCCACAGAGGGCAGTTGACTGGTACTTTCACCAGTAGACTGGTAGGCGGGGTTTTTCAACCCGTGGTCTATATAACCAAGTCTTAGGAGCTTGGTTAAGGTTGATGAAATAAAGGTGGTTAATCCATATTAGTAGTCTACTAGTGCCCTACCGTCTCAAGTGTTTTTATGAGAATTATGGTGAGTTTTCTCCACCCATAAGAAGCTACATGAGCTAGCCAGAGTTTGCCGGGGAGTCATCCACCGAGGGATCGAGATAGTCCACCTTACGGACAGCCATGGAGTAGGAGTTTTATCTTTGAATCATGTTAAATAATGTGTAGTGGTTTGCTTGTTTCTTCTTACCTTTTAGATTAACTTTTTATTTGTTTTTATTTGTATTCTGCTGCGCTAACATTGTAGGAAGAAAGCGATAGAATTGGGGGTACCGTCTATCTAACCCGCCCTTCAAGCAGACCATCCAATCTCCAACATATCCTATGACTCTTCTATGCAATCTAAGCTCTCTAAGCAACTTCCTAGTATCAGAATCAGTCAAATATGCATTTACAATAACAAGATATATAGAATTTGGTCTGGGAAATTCATACTTGAGGTTGGAGGGAAGGAGTTTGAGTTTTACCTGAGGTGGTTTTCCTTCATCTATATGTCAGTTTTATTTAAGTCTTTTGACCCTTTCATGTCCTGGGAACACACTGGTGACCTCGTTCATGATACACACATACTCTTTTACTTCATCATCTTTAGTTTTTGATTCTCCACCGGTTAGACATGCTTTCAAGGGATCATCGATGCCCTTCAAGGCTCCTCTTCCTCCATCACTTATTCAAGAGATCCACCCTGTATAAATGTTGCTATCAGTTGGTTGCTTAATAGTTTTTGAGAAATCAAAATCAATCTTTTCTTCCCCAATCACTAAAGAGAGCCCATGATTTTTGATGTTGGTAATAGCTCCAGTCGTCGCCAAAAATGGTCTTTCCAAAATTATGGGGATCCGAGGATCCTTGTCCATCTCCAATATTATAAAATCAACAAACAATATATAGTTTCCAACGTTAACTGGCATGTCCTCTAATATACCCAAAGGGTACCAGACATACTATTCTGCAAGCTACAAGGCCATTGTCGTTGGTTTTGAATCATCTAATCACAACTTCTTACAAATAGTAAAGGGCATAAGGGTCATGCTTGCACTAAGGTCACAAAATGCTCTATCAATGATAGTGTTATCAATCATGCAAGATGATATGAGTTATAATAAGTGGATTCTTTATGATAATATAAGGAAAAGAAAAAAAGGATAAAGGAGGTAGAATAAACATGCTTAACAGGCAAAAGTCGGTCAAGCACGTAGATTTATATACACTCGGTAGACAAAGTTCGGTCGAACACAAGAGGCTGACTGAGCGCAAGCGCTTATATACGCCTAGCAGGAAAAAATCGGCCGAGCATGGGGGACCGACCGAGCATAAAGACATTTAGCCTTATGCGGCTTCGGATATATGATCGACCGAACGAAGGATGACCGAACAAGAGTGTTCATGTACACCTAGTAGTCTAAGACTAGACGAGAGTAAATGATCGGCCGAGTATAAAGGCATTTAGTTTTATGCGGCCTTAAGCATATTATTGATAGAGAGAAGGTAGGTCAAGTGAGAATATTCGTACACGCTCGGCGTGCAAAGCTCGACCGAGCGTGAAGGACCGGCCTAGTATAAAGGCATTTAGTCTTATGCGGTCTGGAGCCTATTATCGATTGAGCAAAGGCAAGTCGAATGAGAATATTCATACACGCTCGGTAGACAAAGCCGACCGAGTGTGAAGGACCAACCGAGCATAAAGACATTTAGCCTTATATGGTCTCTAGCATATTACTAGCCAAATAGAGGCCGACCAAGTATAAGTGTTCATATACGCTCAGTAGATAAATCTTGGCCGAGTCTAAGGGATCGACCGGGCACAAAGGTATATAGCCTTATGACGTTCCCAATACTCACTCGGCTGTATAAAGGTCGACCGAGTGCAAGTACTCATAAACGCTTGGCAACAAAAGCCCGGTCGAGCATAAAGAACCGACCAAGTATAAAGACATTTAAACTTACTAGATCTCTTGAACATAGCCAGTCGAGATTGGTGTAATAGAAGGTATTTTTAATACATATATGATGAGCTTAAGTGATTAACTAAATACATGTGATATATGAATAATATGAGAATAATATGTGATCATATGACAACTTAGCTAGTTTGGAGGGAAATAGTTTCTGGAAACTTCTGCAGGTATGCTAAACGACAAAAAGGTACATCTGGGGTACAAAAAAGATTCCTTAAACTATTATTATAGGTTATACTTACGTTATCTCCTAACAAACTCTAACAAATCGGGGTCCACCTCATGACCGTGGAGGTTATATGAGGTGGTATAAAAAGGGGAATCCTCTCCATTGGCGAGGTACGCTCAACATCACCACTCAAACCCTAGTTTCACTTCAGTTTACTGTTCCTCTTTCTTCTTTTTTCCTCCTTGGAGTGAGATAACTGACTTGAGCGTCGGAGGGCCTAGCCATGGATTCCTACCTCGGTCTTAGGTCACTAACACTTTGTTAGATGATCTCACAATGCGCAGTAGGAGAGATCGCCCATTGGAGCATTGATCCATAGTTTTCTTCATCGGGGTTCACTCTTCATCAGAGTTCTTCCAGATCTGCTTTGGTTTTTTAAGATCTGCCATTATTCATCTTCCTTGGAGTCATCACCCACCTTACCTAGCGCTTCATCTCACATCTTTAAGACAGGATCAAATTTAGCGTCGTTTGTGGAAATTTTCATCTGAATTTGAGACTATATGATGGAGGACGTTGGAAAACTCAATACCATCACCTTAACTCAAGAAGATCTAGAGCTTCTCATCAGCGCGAGAGTACAGAA
>JBBMJZ010000067.1:19842615-19854688 GCA_037833815.1 Zingiber zerumbet | reverse complement strand
TAAGTTGTCTGTAAAAACTAATCCAGTATGAATGAAGCACGATTTATCAAACTATACTAGGATGGCAATGGCACGGGCCAATCCCTGTCTCCGAATTTCATTCCCGGTACCGGTCCCCGCCCCCATCCTTACTTTCATCCCTAAATTAATTTTATATTATTATTATTTTACTATTAATATTAATATCAGTATTAATAAAAATTTTATTTATTAATATTTTTAAAATTTTTAATATTAATATTTTTTAAAATAATAATATTATTATTATTTTCGGGGCGGGTTCGGGGATGGGACAATATCCCCATACCGGCCCTAAACCCGCCCCATCCTCGAACGGTCGAATCCGTCTCTGTCCCTGAATAAATCAAGAATCCTTGTCCCTATTTTAGATTTTCCCCGCGGGACCCAAATCCATGAAAAAAATTATCATCCCTAAACTATACTAAACTAAAACAAGATTATTTTTAATCTAAGTTTGAAAAAAAATAATTATGATAGGATTTTTTTTATTATTTTTAGGATAAATTTTGATTATTTTAGTTATGTATTTGTGAATCGGAGATAAAATAGTGACGGATTTAAATAATTAAGTGACATTAGATGTTAATATTTAATATTGTAGAGTTAGTGGGTTAATAGTTAGAGTAAATTTGTTCATGCTGTAGGTAAGGAGGGACTTCTTGCTAGGGTTAGTTAGCTATAGGGTTTTAAAATAGAAGAAAGAAAGCGTGGAACACAATACATAAAAGGGGCCAAAGTACAATGTTGAATGAAGAATCCAACGAAAATGGTTGAAACAAACTTGCTTTCTTTTTTTTAAAAAAAAAATTGCACTATTTTCCTGAAATCTGGAGTGTGTCTTCAACAAATATCAACAGGCATCAGTTACATCACCTCAATCAAGTCTGCATACTGTTAAATCTGTCACCTTTACTTCACTCTATTTGATTAGGAAGATCATATCAGTTCCTCCTTTTCCTCTCCATCCTTGTCCCTCCACGTTGGAAATGATTGTGCACTGGGCCATTCAGTTCACCTGACCATCATCAATCGTTTCTCTTTTTTTTTTTCCAAACGTAAGAAGACTGTTGAAGTCCTACTGTTTACCTTCCAAGAACACCAGAAACAAGTGCACAAAGTGTTCATATTATGTAAATTGCAAAAATCATGGGAATATAATATTTGATATCCAGAATGAAAAAGAATATAACCAAACCAAAAAGAAATCAAGAATTATAGTAATTTAGTAAAGATTGGCATGTACTAATTTTGAAGCCTCACTCATCCATCTTACCAAGGGCAGTCATTTTGCAGATGGGGCATAGATTCTTTATTGTCAGCCATTGCTTGATGCACGCATAGTGGAAATGATGACCACAATCCAATCGCCCAAGCTCTTCCCCTTCAGTGAACTCTTCCTGCCACAAGACAAAATATGGCAGTTATTTTGCGTTGAGGGCGAGCATAAAGCCAGATATCGACTCACCTGACAAATGCAGCATGGCTCTACTTCTGCCGCAGATGTTTCAGAGACAGTGGATACATATTTGCATTGCTGTAGGCTGTGGAGAATTTTATCATCGCTTAGTCCAGTGTTGACACTACCTATTCGGTCTTCCAGTGCCAGCAATTCCTGGAGCATGAAGAAGCATTCAAAATAAAAGTTTGACACGTCTTAATCCGATGAAGTAAATCCAGAAGAGAAGAAGTTGGCTACCTCATAAGACATATTATCAACATCCATTCGCATATATCTGTACCTGTCTTGGAGATTGATGCCCAAAAATGCTGACCAGGCTCGTAAAGCTTCCTGACCATAACAGAACCAGTTCAGTAGCATCGTACCATAACTTATAGCAATTGATCTTATGTTATGCAGACCAATTGCTAGACAACATCGCACCATTACAGTTATCAGTCATTGCACTAGTACTGTCTTTTCCAAGGATGACACAAGTGAGGTCTTAATGAAATTTTTTTTGCTCATCTTATATTTAATGTAACAAGTTGGCATTGATCAATGGTTAAAAGTATAACCATGTCTAATAATGCATACATAAGACAATATTCACAGAAATGCTGAAAGGAGGACAAATGCTGCACAAATGTAGTAAAGGAAAAAATAGAACTAACCTCACGAAGTACATTATTACCCTGGCGAATGAGATGCATAATATCCTGAATCTACAATAGTGAGGATAATGTCATTCCATATTAAGCAAGACTAAAGAAAATAAAATTATATATATATATATCAAATACTAAACCATTTCAATCTTAACACTTTCTAATAGCACCATTCATCAACCTAGCACATACCGCTGACGTCCAGTTCCTTCCTTCTCTTGCAGCAGCTGCAAAAATATCTGCGATCATGGGAATGCCCAAAGCACCACTAGATATGAGCTGTTGGACACGGGAAACACCACTAGATATGTGGTGGTGATTTGGGTAAGCTAACCAATTTGCTCCTTCTGATGAATAGACACCACTGCCTGAAGCCCAAGTTGTTTGGTCCTGTATCATATTCCTAATGGCTATTGGGAGAACAAAGACTTGCCCTGAGATATTGATTGGAACACATAGCAGATGCAATTCTGCAACTGCACCATCAACCACATCTGCCCTGGAGCCTGAAGAACTACCTATTTCCATTCTCGAAATGCCACTCTGTCGGAACAGGGAAGGAACACTACGTACATGATGTTGCCTGTATGGCTCCAAAAACCTAATATACAACGGCTGATTAGGCAGGACTAGTGCAGATGATGATTGGGGAGACAAAGGATTATGATTAATATTGTTATATTGTGACCATAGATCAGGTGCAGATGCATTAGCTCCATCAGCATGGCTGATTCTCCTTCGGGTATTCCGCTGAAACCATTCACTAGTTCTAGCTTCGCAAACAGAAGTATGGTCAAAAGTTCCATCTCTTTGTACACTGCTGATTCTTGCATTTATTTCATTGCCAGCATGATTTACACCTGTTTAATTACATAAATAAACCAGATATTCTCCTTTAAAGGAGAGATACAAAAAGAAGAGAAAAAAGAGAAGTCTCAAAAATATTCTCACCTTCATTAAGGTTACTAGAATTTTGATTCTCTGAGCATTCCCCGAGGTCTCTTTCAATGTTCTTTCGCTTGTCTGAATAGCATTCTGCTACTTTTTGTTCCTCCCCATCATTGTTGGAAAAGAAATCCCTAGAAGAACTCCTTCCTGAGGAGTTTTCAGGGAAGGAAACCTGCTGGCACAGTGTTAAACTTGGATTACTGATTTCTGAATGAAGTCCTGATTCAGGAACCTGCCTGCTTAGTTCAGCATGCCCTGTATTATAGCTCGAGTCATGGTGGGCTATATTCAAGCTAGCATTCTCTTGGCTAGCTTCATTTTCGCAGGAGACAGTTCCGCTAGATAATCGCGAGTTGTCAAGTAAGTCCTGGCTCTCAGCTGAAACAGGGACAAGTTCATTCCGGAGATTTTTTTGATCCATGACAGAATTGATTGAACTAGGAAGTCAACCTATATGAAAAGCTTAGACAACAACTCAGTAGAAGGTGCATAGGAAATCGTACAAAAATGGAACAAGAAAGACCACTTCTTTAATAGATCAAACTTCAAATAACTATGAAGGATAAGTGTTAGCAAATCACTTCTTTGATAAATGCAATAAGGCTTTTTAACCAAAGTAAGAAAGATTTCCAAATTATTAAAGTGGGACTGACATCAAATTCAATAGAAAACAATTACCAACTTTGGTGAATAGTGAATTTTGCAATATCAATGCAAATTATAAGTGCTTCAGATAATCCATTTATCCACATATATTTCCTGTCTTTCTGGAATGAAGATATGTAGCATATATTCTCACTATGGACAACAAAGACAAAACGTTGACATTACTCGTGCTATTACAAAATTTGCTTCATGCTCTTGACTTGTCAGAACATCTAGTAGACCACAGAATTACTAAGGCATCATTCAACTGTCAGCATTCGATTCTGGAAGGCACAACAACCTTAACATCCTTAGACAGGAATTTATGAAAAAGGTAATGGAAAAATACACATAGGTGAATGACGGAAACTTATTAAGGAAAAGTGTCGATCCTACAAGTGTCGCCATGTATAATGAAAAATGTATCAGATGAGAAAAAGGGATATCTCCCTGTTGGACAAACTTCAATTTTCCATTTTATTTTCATTTTATGTCAAGTTGGAATAAGCTTCTCCTAAATCAATTAAAAAGGATAGATAATCGTAAGGCTTATCCTTAGCAAATCAGGAGGCAATAGCTAACTTCCGTATAAAATTTTAAATGCTAGTTGGGAACTTACCTACAGCTGATTCCTAATACCTTCATATCATACATAAAATTGAACATGGTATCAAGGTGCCAGTTAAGTTTCAAGATTCATAAAAAGAATACTCACTGAGCAGCTTACAATTTTGCAACTATGTTGTTGAATCTCACTTTACCATTTTTAACCTAAGGCCTTGAATGTGTGCTATTTATGAAGATCATTTTCTTGTCCAAGCGGGTTACATTGATCCTATTAGTGATAGTAATCACTCATACTTCCTAATAAAAGACACAAAATATTTTGCTCACATCATGTGTATATCCAACATATATATTTTGCTCCATCAGATAATTCTTATGGATAAATCATAGAATTCGAAGATTGACCATGCATCCTCCCTTAGATGAAGTGAAAAACTACAGGTCTTGGATATGCATCATATTGTTCAATTCTAATCAGCATGGCAGCTGATCCAACGATTTCTCATGTCAAATGATGAGCTCTCATACCAGTGGATGATTGATTTCATGTGCATTGCAAGGATTAGACTCATAAACACTGGTTAACAGAAACCAAAGGCAATATAATGCGAGAAAAGATTCGGCACTAGTTATAATCAGTGCTTAACAAATAAAGAACACAAGAAAAAAGAATATATGGCCAGAAGTATCTGAAACATCGACATCACTGTTTCATCCCCTAAAAGAAGAAGCTCCTCAAACAAAAAGAAAAAAAAAAGACAGAGGAAGAAAATATTCAGTGAAGAAACGATACGAAATGACATTATCTAACCACCAAAGAATATGGGAAACAACATAACACCGTTCCCGACTCATCAAACGGCAAAATCGTTCTTTTTCTCCTAGCAGAAAACAAGAGAAAATGCAAAAATCTCTCGGAAACAGAATCTTGACATGGAATCGGGAAAGCGGAACCTAAAGTGATCACCTTCGAAGCGCCAACCAATCTGGAAGAAGCTTCCTCCGCCGCTCCCCTGCGAAACTCCACACAAACCGCGCTGCCGTCTTCGGCTGCTGCCCTTCCCAGACCGATAACAAGGCGGCAGGAGGCGGCTGTAAAAGGACGAGGGAGGGGGCGAGAAGAGGCCGAATGAAATCAGGAAGCAAATGAAAGCAACGAGGAACGCGATTGGAAATGGGCGTCGAAAGAATTTGGTTGCCGTTTCTTTATATATATTTTTTTCTTCGCCTTTTCTTTCCTAGACCCTCGTGATTCTTCTAATTTTCAACCCAGTGCCAATTTATCGAGCCAAAGTTTTAAATTTAAATGAGAAGAATTTCATTTTAACCCTCACACTTGAGCTCCATTTTTTTAAAAAATAGCTTAGAAACGCCTCTAAAATTTATAAGTAACCTTGATAAGGTAAATAATAATAATAATAATAATAATAATAAAGATAATTTTCCTACAAAATAATTTTAAAAAGATAATTTGATGAACCAAAACTCCTACTGATATAAAATTTCAAAAATGAATAGAATCACATTTGATATATTATACGTAATCTTCCTACAAAAGACTATTTTCATAACTTAACCTTTTGATCATAAGGATCATACGTAATAATTTTATCATTGCATTAAAACTCCCTTTTATTATATTAATTTATCAAAATTATTTAAATTTAATCAAAATAATTTTAACATGCATGATGAAAATCATCATAATATTATTTAGCAGTCACTAATTGATCAATACAATGCTGTAACAATAGTATTATAAAGATTTAAAACATGTAATCCATTTTGATTAAATCTAAATCATTTTAAAGATATTGATAAATAATTTTTATATAAAAAAATGCCTTATTTTTTTATTAAGTTGAATTGTAATAACTAATGTACATTAACTGCCAGGCAACTACCACATTGTTCTTATAATAACGTTGAAATATATATATATAGAAAAATATGGTAGAGTATTATTTTATTTTATTTTTAAAAATAACACCCTTTTAACAATTCTAATATATTCTCCTATTTAAAGGAGTGAATTCTGCTATAATATATCAGTATTTAAATTAATATTTTAAGAAAATATTTTATAAAACAAACTGAGCAATTTATTCATGAGTGACTAGTGGTCCTTCCTCAATTTATTCTATGAGACCATCCACAATGCTGTTAAACTTAGGACGTTAATATTAATTTTCTCTATGCACTTTCTACATGTATATTTATATTTATCTCCTTCTATATTTATGGGATCGATTCTAGGAGAACCGCTGATATGACGGTTCTATATTTTTTTTGGAACGTTAATGCTGACATGGATATCTTTTTATTGCAATGTACCATTAACGTATTTAAAGTTCTGAACGTGTTAATGTCTACATATTTCAAAAAAATAATAAAAAAAATTATTAACGAAAATGTTAAAAGCGTTGCAGTTGTTCTTAGTGAATCCGGGAGTGGACCGTAGATATCGACTGCGAAAGAAAAGAGAAAAAGAAGGTAATTCATCCTCGTGATTACTGTTTTAAAAATAGAGGTGTAAACTAATTAAATAGCTCACGAGTTAAAAAAAAAACAGTTTGTTTGAGCACATTTGATTAAATTGAGGAGACGAGCTTAAACTTGATTTCGAATTTAAAAATATTTTTGAGTCAAATTCAAACTCAATAGATGTATGTATAATCGAACTTGAGCTATTTAATTTTATTATGAATCAAGCCTGAACTTATGAACTAAAGTTTAACTTAAACTCCTTGAGCTTGAGTTTAAGGATAACAAATTAAACCCGAGCTCGAGTCTCTTACTTTCAGCTCGACCAGACTCGATTACATCCCATTCAGAGGACAAGAAGAGAAACTCCATCTGATAAACGATGGATAACTTGTATGACTCTCGGTCATCCACCTCACTTCATTCCCTAGCGTAATCAGAGGATTAGGTTTTGTATTTATTCTGCCGTCCGAAAATTAATGCACAGGGTGGGCAACAAGTCCTTCACTCCATGAAACTGAAAAGAACGTTTGCCCGCCAATTTCGTGGGCAGGGATATCTGATGGGCAATCAATGCTCGATTTCGATGCTACCATCGCTTTGAATTCTTGGCTAAAAGAGGAACAAGCTCATGTTTCGAAGCAGAGCAATAGTGTTCAAAGTGCTCGATGAATTGCCTAACTCACAGGACTATGTATCCTTCCTGGCCTGGTCCTTGGTCCCTGGTCTCTGGTCCCTGCCATGGCGACAAACAAGGGCTCGACTCCTACCTTTCAGCGCCCAATTCAATGGCCGTTTCTAATCGTCAGGGACGGAGTCTCGTGGGGTCGTCGCTAAATAATGCCACAACGGCTGCCAAGAACTGCGTCTTTGTCTATCAGCTCAAACGCGGAGTGAAAATGAAATTACCAAGATTAAAAGGAAAAGGAAGAACAATTGTGAAGAATATTTTACGTCTCAAAGAGAAAGTAGCTTTAATTTTAGATGGCGACTGCTCTTCTTTACAGGGATCGCTGTGCAGCAGCAGCAAATTACTCACTGAATGCTCTGCAGCGCCTTGAAACCACTCCTGGTGGCAAGAAAACACTGCACGCTGTGAAATAGAAGTTACAAACTTACAATCCTCTGTTTTGCATGGTAATTCACGAACTGGTTTGAAGATTCTCTTCCGGAGCTAGTCTGGACCACCGTAATCAAAGCAAGTCTTCAAATCAAAGAAGTTTTCCAATGTGTTGTGTTGATTTTGTCCAATCCCCGGCACATGTATTGCAAAAGGCAAATCTGGATTAGAGGAACGCCAAAATCTATTTCCACACCTTCCTTTTCATCTATCAATGTGGCAGACGACCGGCGTTCTTGCTCTCCTTCTCTGTTCCCTTCTTTCCGTTGCCCCTGCGCTGGGCATGAATCGAGACGGAGAGTTGCTGCTCCGTTTCAAGCGGTCCATCCTCTCCGACCCCCTCGCCGCGCTCGCTGACTGGAACTCCGACGATGCCACGCCGTGCTTCTGGAACGGAGTCGCTTGCATGGGATTCCCCGCTGTAGACAATGCCACTGCGTCAGTTGCCTCCCGTGTTATATCTTTGATTCTTCCTGATTCTCGCCTCTCGGGCCGTGTCCCGCCGGAGCTCGGCCTCCTCGAGCATCTTCGCCACCTCGACCTCTCCGGCAACGCGATTTATGGCGCACTCCCGGCATCTATTCTCAACGCGTCTGAGCTGCGGATCCTCTCCCTGGCTAGCAACGAGATTTCCGGCGATTTCCCCGATGTCGGTCGCTTGAGCAACCTCCAAGTGCTTAATCTCTCCGGCAACGCTTTGGAAGGCGCAATACCGGCCACCCTCGCCCTGCTTCCGAGACTCACCGTCGTCTCCGTGGCGAATAATCACCTCTGCGGCGAGCTCACCAAGGGAGGATTTGGCAAAGTTGAGTACTTGGACATGAGCTCCAATCTCGTCAACGGCACAATCCCGCCGGACTTCGACGGACGATGGCTTCGGTACCTTAACTTGTCGCACAACCAGTTGACTGGCGAAATTCCGCCGGCGTTCGCCTCCGAAATTCCGGTGAACGCCACTGTGGATTTGGCCTTCAATCATCTCACCGGAGCAGTTCCACAGGTACGTGCTTTCGCGTCCCAGAAGCCGCAAGCGTTCGCCGGGAATCCGGAGCTCTGCGGGAAGCCACTCGAGAATCTCTGCACGATCCCCTCCACGCTATATAAGCCGCCGGATCCAACAACCGAAGCTCCATTGGCGTCCAAGTCTCCTCCCGCTTTCGCTGTCCTGCCCAAGAACGCCGAAGGGGATTCACCGGCGAGTGTCGGAAAAGCTCAGGGCAGTCTCCGCCCGGCGGTAGTCATTGCGATAGCAGTTGGCGACCTGGCCGGAGTTGGGCTTCTTTTAGCAGTGTTCCTTTACGTGTACCAGACGAAGAAGAAGAAAAGTGGAGAACATAGAGAAGAAATAACTCAAGAGCACCAGCCAGCCGAGGCTGCTGCCACTGAATGCCATGTCTTCGGTGGGCTTCCGTGTTGCCTTACCAAGAAAGGGGACGAAGATCACAGCGATGAGACTTCCGGCGAGTCCACTTCCGTCGAAACAGAGGCAGAGGAGAGACTCCACAAGGGAAGCGGAGGAGGGACCCCTCCACTACCGCGGCAGCTGAAGCCACAGAGGGCCACTCTCGTCACCGTCGACGGAGAGCCGCAGCTGGAGCTCGACACCCTGCTCAAGGCCTCGGCTTTCGTGATCGGCTCCACCGGGTCGAGTATCGTCTACAAGGCGGTGCTCACCGACGGCACCGCCCTCGCCGTGCGTCGCATCGGAGAGGGCGGCGCCGTTGATAGATTGAAGGACTTCGAAGCGCAGGTCCGCGGCGTCGCCAAGTTCCGCCACCCGAACCTCCTCCGCCTCCGCGGTTTCTACTGGGGAGCCGACGAGAAGCTCCTCATCCACGACTTCGCCTCGAATGGCAGCCTAGCCAACGTCTCTTTTACCAGTAAAAATTTCTCTCTCTCTGTCTCTTTCTCTTTTTACTCGTTACGGAATTGATTCACCAACTATGTGCAATCAATTGTGGTTCTTAGAGAAGCTTGGCTCGTCGGCGTGGCACCTGAACTGGGAATCGCGGCTTCGAGTGGCGAGAGGACTGGCCAAGGGACTCGCTTACCTCCACGAGAAGAAGGCCACCCATGGCAACATCAAACCAAGCAACGTTCTCCTGGACGCAGAGATGGAGCCGAAGATCGCCGACTTCGGCCTGGAGCGCCTCATCTCCGGCGACAGCGTCCCCCGATTGAGCGCATCAGCTCGGCTCTTCGGAACCAAGCGGCCGGTGCAATCGCCGAGCAACCCGACGGAACTTCCGTCGCCGGCGTTGTCGGGGGTCACCGAATTCAGCCCTCGCGCATCCACCTCCGCCACGGCGGCAGCCGCTGGGTTGGCCGCGGCAGCACGGTACCAGGCGCCGGAGAAGCTGAAGAACCTGAAGCCCAACGCTAAATGGGACGTGTACTCCTTCGGGGCTCTGCTTCTGGAGTTAGTCGCCGGGAGAGCGCTTTCGGAGGCGGAGATCGGGCAGGGGGCAGCGGGTTTCGTGGTGGAGGAGAGGAACCGGATTCTGAGGATGACGGACCCGGCGGTGAGGGGGGAGGTGGAGGGGCGGGAGGAGGCGCTGCTGCGCTGCTTCAGGCTGGGATTTGATTGCTGCTCGGTAGCGCCGCATCGGAGGCCCTCCATTAAGGATGCGGTCCTAGTGTTGGAGAAGGCGGCGCTATGCTCCGCCGCCGCATCCACTGCTTCCGCAATTGCAGGATCATGACGAACGGCGACAACTCAGTATCTTACATTTAATTAAAATAATTTATATGAATCTATGCGCTCTATTTGAGAGAATAATTACATGTTCCTTCTCTTCCATTTATCTATTTGAGATGAAATTTACTTTCTAGATTTAAAAAAAATGCTATTCATTAATACTTCATTTCCTAGATTAAAAAAATACTATATAGTTGATATAAAGATTTTAAAATTTTTCTATTTAAAATTTAGGATTAAATTTTTTTAATATGATAACTGATATATTCTCTAGTTAAGTTAAGTATTTAAATTAAAATCGAATCAAATTAAATTTAATTAATTAAAATCTAATAAATCATATCTGTTTTTTAACTAATCAAATTAAATTTTTCAATAAAAAATGAAAAAACTAAATTGGTATTTTATCTGTTACTTTAATCGAAAACTAATTGATTTTTTTTATTTAATGATGATAATGGAGATTTACAGAATAAGTTAGAGATTTATATGTTTAATTATTGTATTTACTAATTAATTTTTTATTAAAATTTATTAGGGATTTTAAAATGAATCAAATTAATTGATATAGCTGATTTTATTAGGAAGAAAAATAAAATATTTAAATAATTAAACTGAATTTTTAAATTCAATTGGTACCATCGTTTTATTTAGTTTAATTAAATTTTTACTCACCTTAATCCCTTTATCTCATTATAAGGTCAATGATAAATATACTTGGAGTAGGTGAAATCACCTTTTGTCCAGTGGTATTTTATCGCATTTGATGTAAGAGGTTGGTTAGTAGAAAATGGTTTGCATCAATCCAATCCACCATAGGGACAACCTCGGCCGTGGCGACATCCTCAAGCTCAATAGCAGCCTCCAATGAGAAAGTCTTTTATAGTGGACTTCATCCGTGGTAGCTGTAGATCCTTATAGGCTGACTAGAGAGGATAAATAGCTTTGAAATTAAAGTTAAAAATAAAAATTTAATTTTTTTAACTGGCAAAGATAAATAGTTAAATAATTATAAATAAATTAATCAACAACCTAAAAGAAAAGAGGCAGGATTTTTTCTTAGTTACAATCTAAGTGATTGTTAATTTAAGGCAAGTGAAAGCTCTTAAAAATCTCTTTCGTGGAAGGTGGAGAAACCTTTTACTGACTTGAAAAGCTCACAAATGAATAGGAATTGAATACATAAGTTGTTATTATAATTTCTACCTCCATGAGGCTTTTTATAGGCTCTTGGATCGATATTATCGTTAGTTTTCGTTGCTTATTTTGGCACCTCCAACGAGATCCGGGGCGCCTCCAAGAGGATAAAACTTATCCTCTTCTTAATGGTAGCCAACTGCTATTGTTCGCGCCAGGGTACCTGTTGGAGCAATCTAGTGACCCTAGGTTTTGATATTTAGGCAAATGTTTAAGTTAGGTTTATTGTTGTATTTGATATGCATTGTGAGTGTGCAGGATACAAGTACAACAAGGAAAGTCCAAGT
>JBBMJZ010000067.1:19812113-19825356 GCA_037833815.1 Zingiber zerumbet | reverse complement strand
GATGAGAGAGCAGAGGAAAAGAAACGGAGGAAGATCAGTGAGACAATCAGGAGGAGAGGGCTTTCCATCTTCTTCTTTTGCTTCTTTCTTCGTTGTTGTTCAGTGACTTAACTTCAACATGGTTATGTAGGCGACACAGATGTGCATTGGTACAATAATTTACACAGTTACAATAGCGGCTTTAATAATATAGCAGCAATCATTAAGCAGTGTGATGTGATCTGATATGCATTCTCTTAAAAGTATAATACTTAGTGTATAAATATTATTATATGCCAGATTCCAAATAATCTTCTTAAAATCAGGTCAGCTATAGCATAATATATTTATAAACATTCTCTCCTCGCCTTTCAAATCATTTATTTCTTTCATATTATTTTTATTTTTTTATTTTCATTTTCTTCTTTTTCACGCTACCACCGATCGTGAATTATGCAAGCCGATAACTTCGACTCTGTACCCAACATTTTGATCCGATATTAGATTCGGAAACAATATCTAGAACTATCCATTTTACAAGGTTTTCTTTCGATCATGTTCGAATCGGTCGGCCCTTACTCGATTACTTTTTCTATCATTCGTCGATTTCTTGCTCCTTAGGACTTACGTAACTCTATTTCAAATCTTAACAGAAATTTTGGATTTTCTTTGAGGTAATTTCAGAACCTAAGCTTTTGAAAATTAGTTATTAGGGTTCATTTGAATTCTTATTATTGAGATGTGATATATTATTGGTTGTTGGTTGTAGGTTCTATATTTGAGTCAATTGGAGATATTAATTATTTTTCAAAATTTATTTAGATATTATTTCAAAATTTTAAATTTATTAAATTAGGATTTTCTATCTTTGTCCTTTAAATGTGCATGTATAAATGATTGATGAAACATTGGGATGTAAATATGAAACAGCTCTAGCACGAGGAACAACTCCAAGAACGCTCTCTCATGTCTGAACTAAGTAATTTAATATTACTGGATGCTGATAAAAGTAAAATATATAATTTATTTCTATATTGTGGAAATTAAATTTGTACTTTAGTTGGTGATGCAATAGTCTCCAACGTGGTAAACTTTCAAAATTTTTAGAAATCCTTAGCCATGGACTGTTCAAAGTCAAGATGATAGTCATATATCTTAAACTAGCTATCAATGTTATGTCACAATGCTTCAACCTTTAACCTGATGATGTACGACGATGGTCTTCTTTTGTTCTTCTTAACAAGATAGACACTACAACTCTCTTCTTTCTTAGACTCCCTTCTTTTTTCTTTCTTTTTCTCTCACCATACTTCACACAAAAGTATGATTTATAGGATAAGATAAGAATATGGATAGTCATTTAATTAGGAGGTTATTAATATTCACTTATGTTAGTGAAGTCATTTATATTAGTGGAGTCATGAGATGGAGTTACTAACATTCATTTATGTTAGTGGAGTCATAAGACAATGGAGTTACTAACATTCATTTATGTTAATGGAGTCATGAGATGTACTAACATTGACTCATGTTAGTGGAGTCATGAGATGAAGTTACTAATATACATTTATGTTAGTTTAGTCATTTATGTTAGTTGAGTCATGAGATAACCTCCATTATCCCATTTGAATGTCTCATAATGGACATACATTACTAACACCATATGACTGCCCCATAGTGGGCATAAGTTATTAACATCTCCTACTTGTACACAAGGACATTTCATTTTCATCACTAGATCACAACTCATGTGACACATCATATCACCATACTAGGCTTCCATACAGGGTTGAACGTCGTGCGACTTGGGAGCACACCTGCATATAAAACTACTCAATACATCTGCTAGGATGATTGAATAATCACCATTATATCAAAAGATACAAAATCTCATTGTACCCCAGATCCAACACTAATTCTATCTATCAAGCTACTTTCCTCATCGAAAGTAATCCCCAAATAACACTAAATTTTATATTCACTAATATGGTTTAATCTCTATATAGATAAATATGAAAGACTAGTCGGTGAATATTATATAATGATATATTGTCAATTGGTCTTTCTTTTTCCAAACTCGAATCTATCAATCTCAACTCAGCTGCTTTCCTAGACCTATCCCTCAGACCTCAATTTATCTTCCATACCATTGGTAAACAGACTAAAATAGCAAACACTGAATCATGACATCAAGAAACAACTGAAAGTAATAAGGGCTCAATAAATCCCACCTCGAGGATTTCAGATCTCACACAGTGGGGCTCGGGGATATCAAGTTATTGTCTCTTACAATGTGACTCCCACTATTCCAGTCGTCTTATACACGTGGTATGAAACACGTACCACAATGTTAATCCCCCATCTTTTAGAGGGGCATATGTCAATTTTCGCAAACATTGTGTAGGTATGAGACTCAGTCTACACATAAAATGTAAGTACCCGGGATTGTTTTGATGTGGTAAACCAAGTTCAGTTAGGTGCTATGTGTATTTGATCCTTGTATCTAAGTGTGCAGGAACTCAGGAATACAAAAAGTCGAGCGAAAGACGCAGCTAGCGAGAAGAATGACACTGGAAGGGAATCGACGGGGTCGGTGCATTCGAAGGACGAGGTGCTGCGGGAGAGTACCCATCATTTTCTTATGATGCTATATAGACTTGTACTGGTTTGTTTCTATGGATATGGTATGGTTTGTTTTATTTGTCTATGGGTTTTATTGGATTTGTTCTACTATATGCCTGTCTGGACGGCAGAAGAGGTGAGTTGATTTTATTGCATCGTGATTTGAACTTTATGGGTGTAGTTGAATAGGATTTTTGAGAATTTTCTTTATTGTTGCATTAGTTTAGTTTGTTTACTATTAAACTGCATGGATGCTTGTTTGTTGTATTATTATTTATTGTTATTGTTCCGGCCGTGTTGGTCGAGGTATATGTGGCCCTGAGGGCAGTGTATAAAGTTTCAGATTATCACCCATACAGGGGAGATGCTGCCGAAATTTCTTCTGGCAGGGACTCCCCCGAGGCATGACATTTGTAGACCCATTTATATCCAATGACTTTTAGACCATTTGGCGGTTCTACAAGCTCCCAAACCTGATTAGAATATATAGATTCTATTTTAGAGTTCATTGCATTTTGCCAAGATGCTGCATCTTTATCTTGGAGTGTTTCATCATATATCCAGGGATCAGGTTCATGTTCACCAAGGATCAAGTCCAAAGATTCTCCCAAAAATATGAATCTATCAGTTTGCCTAACAACCCTCCCACTACAACGAGACACTACTTGTAATTGTGCATCGTTTGTGACACGTGTTGCAGTTTCTTGTGGTATCTCATCTTGTACCGTTGGTACTAAAGTAGACGTGTCTTCTCTTATTTCTTCAAGAACAATTTACTCATGGACTTGTGGTTCATTACATAGTCCTTTTCTAAAAATTAGGCATTGGTGCTAACAATGACCTTATGATCTTTAGGACTATAAAATAAACCTCCTTTCATTCCTTTAGGATAACCCATAAATAAGCGAATTTCTGTATGTGATTCCAACTTATCAGTGTCTCCCTTCAGCACATGTGCTGGACTATCCCAAATCTGAATATGTTTCAGATTAGGCTTACGTCCATTCAACAATTCTATGGGAGTAGAGGGTATTGACTTAGAAGACACTAAGTTCAAAATGTACACTGCCATTTCCAGAGCATATCCCTAAAATGAATTTGTTGTATCGTGGGAGTTATTGTAGGTGCAGCGGAGGTCAGCAAGAGGGGGGTGAATTGCCTGAAAAATAAAAACTATACCCTCCTCGTGCTTTCAACTCAAATAGTGCAATAGCAACAATAAAATAACAGAAATAAAGAAACAGAAATAGAACAGAAACTCAGCAGTTAACTTGGTTACAACCAAGAAGGTTGTTAATCCAGGGCGATGAAAGGCGCACTAGAAAAAGTCTCCTTTACTGAAGGCGGAGAAGCCTTTTACACTCTAACAGCTCAAAACTATTGCTAGGAATAAATACAGAGTTGATTGAACAATCGATATCTAATTCCTAGGTCCAGGGGTCCTTTTATAGCCTCTGGAAACTCTATCTCATAGGTCTAAGGCGCCTCCAACAGAGGTCTAAGGCGCCTCCAATAAGTTGTTCAGATAGAACTATATCTGAACCTCAACGGTCATTTTGACCTGGCTCAAGGCGCCTCCAACAAGCAATGAAAGCGCCTTCAATGTTGAAGATGCCTTCAATGCATGTTTAAGGCGCCTTCAAGGTTCCTGCTATAAATACCTTCCTGCTTGCATGGTATAAATTGTTTCCAGTCTCTTTTGACTCCTTTTCTTCTTCGCTTTAGCATTCGAAGCTCCGTTTGCTTGGGTGATTTCGGCCAACCGAAATAGGGCTCACCCGAACCCAATTTCCGGCCTTCTCCTCGAGCAGCCTTCCTCCCGGCTTAACATCCCTCGAACGCCGCACACGTTCTTTTCGTCCACCGGTGTACTCTTCCGCAACTCTCTCATCCTTCGAACGCACCGAGCCTGTCGGCTCCCTTCCCGTGTCATCATTCTCACTAGCTGCGTCTTCCACTCGACTTTCTACGCTCCTAAGCTCCTTCACACTCAGACACAGGGATTAAACACAAAGCAGGACCTAATCAACTTGGTTGATCACATCAAAACAACCACGGGGTCAACAATCTCTCTCTTTTTGATGTGCATCAACCCAAGTTCAAGTTAGAATAAAAATAGATAAAAATTAATTTAAAACAAATTACTAAACTAACATGTTAAGCATAAATTTGCAATAAATAAAATTGTAACTATTTAATTAAGAGTTAAAACAGATTTTTTTAAAAATATTTTTAAAACTCAGAGTTTTGAAAACAAATACTTAAAAAAATTCCCACTAAACTTGTACCTTTCTCTCCCCCTTGATCACAGCAAAAACGGGGTAATAATAAGATAATATGATATTTTTACAAAATATTTACCAAATTCTTAAGTTAGAAAAATTTCTAAACAAAATAAATTTTTAGAATTTTTCAAAAATTTCTAAGCAAAAATAAATTTTTAGAATTTTTCCAAAAAAAATTCTAATTAAAATAAATATTTTGAATTTTCTAAAAAAAATTCTAAGTTAAATGACTTTTACGAATTTTTCTGAAAAGAATTTCTGAGTAAAATGATTTTTTAGAATTTAAAAAAAAATTCTAAGTAAAATGACTTTTTAGAATTAAAAAAAATTCTAAGTAAAAATTTTAAAGATTTTCAAAGATAATATTTGAAAAAACTTTCAAAGCATTATTTAATTCTAGTTTAATGCTTTTTCAGAAAGTTGATTAAACATTTTATTTCAATATTTCAGCTTCCAGGTCGTGGTGAGGCACTAGACCTTCTTGGTTATTGGAACAACAACCACTTCCTTAGACAAAGCCTCATAAAGAAATTTTAACGTTTAACTTTCTTGCTGAAAGCTTTAATAATAAGAGAAATTTATTCTAATAAAGCTTTTGGAACCCAATAGAGGTTTCTTCCTACTGGATTAATTAGAAACTTAGGGGGTACATAATTCTTAGAAATTTTTCTGAGTTGACCCTGATGCTTTCTTATATACCAATTCGATTTTCCATAAACCTTAAGTTTTAATTTTTGAAAAACATTTGTTTTAAAACATGCATCAGTTTTCAAATTTTCAATTTCTATTTTTAAATTTTCATTTTCTGATTTCAATTTATCTAAAATTCTATTTAAGTCAGCATTCTCGTTTTCTAATTTGAATAAATCTTTAGAAAGAGACTTAATAAATTGAAAGGACTGAGTCGGGGTTAGATTACATACCTTACTTACCTCATTTGATGATACTCCCTCTTCATCATCGCTTTCTTCTTTTGATGACCCTCCCCCTTCATCTATGCTCATTTCTGAGCTTAACTCATCTTCGGGAAGATGGTTAGCCATCATCGCTAATCCGGAGAAGGCTTCGACGTCTGATTCGGAAGAAGACGAATATGACCAAGTGACCTTCAGATTCTTGTGCTTGAAGGATTCTGGTTTCTTGTACTTTATCTTTTCCTTCTCTTTCTCCTTTTTCTTTAATTTTGGGCAGTCATCTTTGATGTGCCCTTCTTCGTTGTAGTTGTAGCAATGAACCATTCTTTTTCTTTGCTGATGCCTCTTTGTCTGCGATCTAAATTTATTAGAATTAAAAAATTTATTGAAGCGTCTTACCAATAGTGCCGCTTCAGATTCGTTGATCGAGGCTTCGGAGTCAGAACCATTTGCTCTTGCCTTCAAAGCAATGTTCTGACTTATCTTTTCTACTTCAATGGGCTCTGCAATTCAAGATTCATGAAGTTCAAAAGTTGAAAATAGATTTTCTAAAGTGCTTACCTCGAAGTCCTTAGAGATGTAGTATGCATCTACTAAGGACGCCCATTCTTGAGTTCTCGGGAAGGCGTTGAGCGCGTATCGGATTGAATCTCGATTTGTTACCGATTCTCCGAGATTGCTGAGTTGCGTGATCAACTCTTTGATCCTCGCTCGGAGTTGCACTACCTTCTCGTCTTGGTTCATCCGGAGGTTCGTAAGTTGAATCCGGAGGATATCGCGTCTTGTAAGCTTCGCTTCGGATGCACCTTCGTGAAGCTCCAGGAATTTTTCCCAGAGGTCTTTCACGGAGTTATAGCTTCCGATCCGACTTACCTATTGTGGCGGCAGCACGCTAAGCAGATGGAACTCTGCTTGTCCATTGGCAATGAAATTGGCTTGCTCCTTTTTCGTCTAGGTGTATTCTTCCTTATCTTTTGGAACTGCATAGCCATATTTCATGATTAAACAAATATCAAATTCTGTCTTGAAAAACACCTCCATCCGGCGTTTCCATGTTGCGAAGTCTCCGTCAAACTTTGGGGGATGAATGCTTATTCTAGCCATCGTCTTGATCTTCATGCTTTAGTCGGCGGTTAGTCCTTCTGAGGTGGTCTGGCTCTGATACCAATTGTAGGTGCAGCGGAGGCTGTAAGAGAGGGGTGAATTGCTTCTGAAAAATAAAATAACCCTCCTCAAGACTTTCAACTCAAAATTAAAGCAACTATAATAACAATAAGGTAGAAAAGAAAAGGGAGATAAAATTTTAACTTGGTTACAACCAAGACGGTTGTTAATCCAAGGCGGTGAAAGAGCGCACTAAAAAAATCTCCTTTACTAAAGGCGGAGAAGCCTTTTACACTCTAATAGCTCAGAACTATTGCTAGGAATGAATACATAGTTGATTGAACAATTGATATTTAATTCCTAGGTCCAGGGGTCCTTTTATAGCCCCTGGAATGTCTATCCCATAGGTCTAAGGCACCTCCAACAAAGGTCCAAGGCGCCTCTAAAGGGTTTGACCAGATAGAACTTTATCCGGCTTGAAAATGGCTAGTTGACTCTATCTGAGGCGCCTCAAACAAGCTTGAAGGTGCCTCCAAGTTTGAGGTGCCTCAAACAAGCTTGAAGGCGCCTCCAAGTTTGAGACACCTCCAATCCTGCTTGAGATGCCTCAGAGCTGGCAGGTATATAAGTGTTTCCAGCTTCCCTTTTCTCTTCTTTGGCTTCTGATTCTCCATTCGTGTGGGTGTTTCCGGCCAACCAAATTCAATTTTCGGCCTTCTCCTCGAGCAGCCTTCCTCCCCGGCTTAACGTCCCTCGAACGCCGCGCACGTTCTTCTCACCCACCAGTGTACTCTTCCGCAGCTCTCTCGTCCTTCGGACGCACCGAGCCCGTCGGCTCCCTTCCTGTGTCGTCCTTCTCACTAGCTGCATCTTCCGCTCGACTTTCTGCACTCCTAAGCTCCTGCACACTCGGACATAGGGATCAAACACAAAATAGGACCTAACCAACTTGGTTGGTCACATCAAAACAATCACGGAGTCCAACAGTTTAAACTCCTTAAATATTAGATAAGTTGATGGAAATTCATACCAAGCTCTAGGTGCTTGTTTTACTCCATATAGGGCTTTCTTTAACCTAAAGACATGATTTGGGTTGTCCAAATCCTCAAATCCTGGGGGTTAACTTACATACACCTCTTCCTTGATGAACTCATTTAAGAATGCAGATTTTACATCCATTTGGTATAACTTGAATCCTTTATGTGTTGCATAGGCTAGTAGCATCCTTATGGATTCAAGTCTGGCTACGGGTGCATAGGTTTCATTATAGTCTAACTCTTTTACTTGGCAGAACTCTTTTGCTACTAGTCTAGCTTTATTTCTTACTATTTTGTCCTTATCATCCAATTTATTTCTAAATACCCATTTAATATCAACTATGGTTTTACTTATGGGTTTAGGTACAAGTTCCCAGACTTGGTTTCTTTCAAATTGGGCTAACTCCTCCTGTATTGCTAAGATCCAGTCTGGGTCAAGTAGGACTTCTTCTATAGTCTTGGGTTCAATTTTAGAAATAAGGGCTATCTGACTTAGGTTTCTATATGATGATCTAGTTCGTATTCTTAGGGTTGGGTTACCCAAAATTTGGTTAGATGGGTGGTTGGAACTTATTCTTGAAGGTTTTATGTTAGGATTAACAGTTGGTTCTTGTGATTCTTTAGGTTTAATTTGAGTATCTTCATCATCTTCTATTGAATTTGTGTTTCTTGTATTTTGATTAATATTTTCATTTATTGAATTAGGTAAGTTATTTTCTTCATCAAAAATTATATTAGTTGTTTCTTCAACTTTTAGGGTATTTTTGTTATAAACTCTATAAGTCCTACTGGTTGTGGAGTACCCTAAAAAGATCTCCGTGGTTGATTTTGATGTAAATTTTCCTAAGTAGTCCTTAGTGTTTAGTATATGAACTTTACATCCAAACACCTTTAAATAATTTAAGTTAGGGATTTTATTATAATATATTTCATATAGAGTTTTATTTTGAAATGTATTGATTAATATTCTATTTTGAATGTAACATGTCGTATTTATTGCTTCAGCCCAGAATTGATTATTTAGGTTGTATTCGTTTAATATGGTTCTAGCGGCTTCTTGTAGTGTTTTATTTTTTTGTTCTACTAGACCATTTTGTTGGAGGGTTCTAGAACATGAAAATTCATGATTGTAGCCATTTGTTTGACATAGTTCATTAAACCTATGATTATCAAATTCCTCTCCATGGTCACTTCTAATTCTTTTAATTTTAGTATTTTTTTCATTTTCTATTAACTTGTAAAAAGATTTAAAAATTTTGTAAGTTTCATCTTTTATTTTCAAAAATTTTGCTCAAGTAAATCTTGAGTAATCACCAATTATAGATAAGTAATATTGGTTTTTACTTAGTGACTTGGCTTAGTGTGAATCAAATAGGTCTAAGTGTAGGAGCTTAAGTATTGAGTTAGTTCTATTTAGGTTGGTTAACTTATGGGTTGACTTAGTTTATTTACCCTGTTGGCAATCATTACAGATTATATTTTCTAAATTTTTTAATTTGGATAAACCTCTAACTAGGTTATTTTGACTTATTTTAAAAATAAGTCTGATATGAGTGTGACTAGTCTTCTGTGTCACAACTTAATTTCCTCTTGTTGTGTTAGGAACCACTTTAGTAAAGTGGTTGATAGGTCAAGTGTGTAGATGTTTTGTTTCCTAATTTCCTTAAGTGTAATTTTAGGATTTTTGACATTTTTAATTAGACACTCAGAGTTTGAAAATGTCACTAAATACCCAGAGTCACATAGTTGACTAATGCTAAGTAAGTTAAAATTTAATTTATCAACCAATAGTACTTTTTTAATAATAAAATCGGAATTCAGTTCAATATTATCTGTTCTGATTACCTTAAGTTTTCCTTCGTTGTCGAATGCAACTGATCCTAAGTTCTTGAGTTGTAGCTTAGTAAATTTCAATTTATCTCCAGGCATGTGTCTGGAGCATCCACTATCTAACATCCATTGATCCAAATCTTTATGCTCCTACACATAAAGTATTTGATTTGGTTTAATTTGACGAATTAAAAGATAGTTTGATTGAAATCAGCTCCTTAATATTTCATCTCACCCAGTCTAGATTATCAAACATGTTATTCCTATGGGTGATTGTGAGATAGTTGATTGAGTTTTAAGAGCCTTGTGGTTAATTGAATTGTCTAGAACTTATTAAGTTAATTAGAATTATTAAGTTCAGTTAAGTTATTAATAATTTAATTAGAGCTATTCAATGATCAGGTTTATTAAGTTGATTATAGTTATTAAGTTAGTTAGAATTATTAAGTTAATTAAAATGATTTTGTTAGTTTATTTGAGTAAGATTTATTAATTGATTAATTTTGTTAATTTATTTGATTAATTGATTGATTTTATTAATTTATTTGATTGTTCAATTTTATTTGATTAATTAATTGATTTTGTTAATTTATTTGATTAATTGATTGATTTTGTTAATTTATTTGATTGTTCAATTTTGTTACTAAATTTTGCCTAAGTCCATCTCACCCTTTTCTACATTATCAATCAGAGAGCTTTATAGGTTTATGTGAGATCGTTGATTTTATTTTGAATTTAGATTATTATCTAAGAATTAATTTACATCTGAGTTAGACTCAGGTTTTACAGTCAGATAATTAAATATTTATTTCAAAGATTAGCTTCCAGGCTGTGGTGAGGTTCTAAGTCTTCTTGGGTATGAGATCATCCACTACTTCTAGACAAAGTCTTTCAAAGAAATTGAATATTTAATTTCCTTTCTGAATCTCCTAGGTCTAACTAGTCAAGTGTGAATCAAGCCTAGGTACTTATCTATCCTAGTCTAAGCATACATAATGAAAGCAGTAAAGCAAGCATCAAATAAATCTATCCATTGATAAAAATGATCTTTCTATCAGCTCCCCCTGAATCATGACCTCGATAGGGTCTGTCAAGGTAGTGGATTTTATCCTTGGGGACCCAATATTGACCAAGTCCAACTTGATTAATCAAGTTTGACTTGGGGATCCATGCTTGGACTAATTTTCTATTAGTTCTATTTACAAGTGATAAGTAATATTTGTATTTTTATTTAGCCTTAAATCCAAGTCTTGATTGGTTGTAAATGGCTATTTATTTTCTAAGAATCAAATCAAGATTCTTGGAACCCAAGGTGAACCGTCCAACGTGTCCTTAAGTTTTTTAACTTGAGTTTTCAAATTAGAATTTTCTTCCTCAAGTTGTTGGACTTGGGTTGAACTTCTATTTTGAATTGGCTCAGCCAAAGAACTTAGTTAATCTCCTCCTTAAGGATTGTTACCTCCTTTTACAGTGACTTAACTCAGAGGTTAGATTTGGCTAACTTACGCATGAGATAGTTAATTAAGTTATGCAATTTATCTATCTGAGAAGTTCTTACATTGGGGTTAGGCCCTTCAGAAATAGATACAGATCCGTAACTTCTGATTCGTCAACTTGTTCTCGGGTCGTAAGCACGAGGAAGCTTGTCTGTTCGAGCTCTTCGTCAGAGTCTTCTGAAGAAGACTCATCCCATGTTGCCTGCAGTGCTTTATTCTTCCTTTGCTTCTTCGTTTCCTTTTGGTTCGGATAGTTGGCTTTGATGTGTCCCTTTTTGTTGCAGCCGCAGCAGGTTACTTCGGACTTCACTTTTGGACTTGATTGCACCGTCTTGGACTGAATCACTTTCTTAATGTCTTTCTTGGTGAATCCTCTCTTCTTTTTATAGAGTTTTCATACAAGGTTGATGAGTTCGGCTGTAATCTCATCGTCGTCATCTTCTGAGTCCGGTTCATCTTCGGACTCGGGTTCAATTCTATGCTTTGCTTTTGATTCTCGTGTTCTACATGTTCTTGCAATCAAAGTAATACCTTTCTCAACCGGAGTAGTATTAGTTTGTTCATGAAGCTCGAATTCAGAATATAATTTGTCTAATTTGATTAACGACAAATCCTTAGACACTTTGTAAGAATCTACCATGGATGCCCACAAGGTGTTCCTCGGAAATGCATTTAATGCATACCTGATGACGTTGCGATTTTCCACCTTCTGTCCGATCACGTGGAGTCCGTTGAGTAGATCTTGTATGTGAGCATGAAGCTGGTTCACTGACTCACCTTCCTGTATTTTTATATTATATAATTTATTCAAAAATAAATCACGTTTACTTACTTTCGTATCATAAATTCCTTCGTGTAGCTCGATCAACTTCTCCCATAATTCTTTCGCGCTTGAGAACATATCGACTCGGTTCAGCTCCTCTTTTGTCAACCCACTTTGGCATCGACCTCAATTTTCTTCATCAAGGTTGTGTCCCAGTTCTGGCATGGTACTGGCTTTCCATCACCGTCGAGTTGAAGTTCGAGACCAGTTTGGATGATTATCCGCATCTCGACTTACATCTTAAGGTGGTACTCCATTCGGCTCTTCCAGTAGCCAAAGTCTTCGCCAGAAAACAGTGGAGATCGTGCAGTGCTGTAGCCTTTTTGGTAGGTCATTGTTAAACGAATCTAGCACACAATAAGAAAATAACAAATGTTCCAAAACTTGGTCTTGGATTAGTAGTGCGGGAAAAAAGATAAAAATAGCAATTTACTAATTTCGAGAGTAAAATAATAATAAAATATCAATAAAAAAATATTATTTTAAATTTTGGTAAATGTGATATTTTGATAATACTAACTAGTGGTGAAAATGCTTCAACTTTCTTCATAATGCTGGTATCCTAGTTGACGCATGAGACTAGTCCTCCAGTCCTGTCACATGGAAGCTCGAGACCGGTCTGGATAATGATACACATCTCGACTTACGTCTTGAGATGGTATTCCATCCGGTTCTTCCAATAGTCAAAGTCCTCGCCGGAGAAGAGTGGCGGGCGGACTGTGCTAAAGCCTTCTTGGAGAGCCATTAAAAACTTGCACACAAGAAACAAAAAAAAATTTGTTCCAAGACTAGGTCTTGGATTAGCAGTGCGGGATAAATAATAAAGAAACACGAACTCGAGTGGTGTTGCACAAACTTCGAGCAAAATCCGATTACAAAAAAATAGATTGGAATGTAGCAATTATACTAATTCCAATTAACTTCAAAAAATTAAAAATACCATAAAAAATTTGCTTGACTGGTGGTTACACCAAATCGAAGCGACCCCGCTCTGATACCAATTGTTGGATCGAGAAGCGCTAGAGGGGGAGTGAATAGCGCTCGTGGCTTTGTAAAGCCCGAAAAATTCCTGAATCTATTTTAGAAATATCCTAGTATTTTTCTGAAATTTTAGGATATTTTTACGTAATTTTTAGAGTACCGGAAGTAGCAA
>JBBMJZ010000067.1:19715266-19744057 GCA_037833815.1 Zingiber zerumbet | reverse complement strand
TGGGGCGGTATCTACCATTCAGCCGAGCAGGACGGCCGCTCGGCGGCCGCCCGACCCTCATCCCTGTCATGCTTGAGCCCTTTGAGCGTCAAAAGCTCGGCATTTGTCCAAGTTATCATAGTACCGGGTCGAGTACTCCTCAATCCGATCGGGTTGGTGAGTTGCCCGATCGGCAGGCTATACCCCGGGCGTTGATCACCTTGACCTTGATCTTTCACGTGTCATTGACCTTTTTCGAGATGGACCCCGCCTTACCACCAGATCAGTGGTGGCACATCCACCTTTACCATAGATAGACCACCGGCCTTGCCGCGATGCAAAGGCCCTAATAAGTATTTTCAATCATTTTCAGAGGCAACAAGCAAACTGAACCATCTCACCTCTCTTTCTCGTGTTTGCTAGGACCATGTGCACACTATGATGCTCACACAATCTTGATTCCATCAATGCCTGCCATATGATTGTTTTGATAACGTATACTCATGCTAAATCCTCATTAATTACTGACTTTTGCTGAATTTCATAACTTGCAGTGATAAATACTTTTAGTCACGAGATAGATGAGATGAATCTGTGAAGTGGAGCGAATAAGGATTGTGTTTTATTCTTGCTCGTGAACACTCACAAGCTATGATCCGTTTGAGGTTTATTTATTGTGAGATTCAAAGAATGGAGAAAGCCAGTTGCTAATTTTAATATTGTTCACATTGACAACTTGTTTCTATTCCTCTCCTTTATTTGATTTAATTTAAGTTTTTCATTGGACCTAAGGCTCGGTTTGTGTAAATTATTGATCCTTGTCAATGGATGGATGTTACCTTTGCCCTCACTCATCCACCATTGCACATGACCTCCCCATTCTCATCCTTTTGTAGTTTAGTGTTGCTTGCAAGCCTTAATCGCATAGGCTAACTAAAAGGGCTGGCCTATACCTTGTAGGACCGTGTTGTACGCTAGGGGGTGAATAGCGTATATGAATTTTACGAGTTGATAGTTAAATAAATAAATAGATAATCAAGATATGCGCGGAAATAACAAGAATAACTTAACTAATTGAACAAATTTCTCTAACCGAATCTTAACATGCAAAATTAAATAACTCAATCAATTAACCTAATTAATATGACAATATTTGAATAATAAAATTATATAGATTTTTTTTTATAAAGATCTCCTTTTCATAAAGCTGGAAACCTTCTAACAAGAATCCCAATTTAAGCACAAATAATAAGAAAAATGTACGGCAACAAAGTAATAGAAATTACAAGCCTAGGTTGCTAATTGATCTTTGAAGGGCATGAGCATAGCACGTCGACATACAAATGAAAGAAGATGAGCATTTAGAAGAAAGATTTGAAACAATGAATTGATGAAAATAAGTGCCTCAAGTCTCCTTTTCTAGAGCCCTATCGAATGTTGAACTGACACTCTTTTGGTCGATTGGAGGATGCTGACATGGCTACAAACTTCATGCGCTTTGACAATGACTCAATAGCCTCTGGTCACCTGGACTCCCTCCGGGTGCCTGGAGCTTGGTCCAACATCTATCTTGATCGTCTCCTTTGGATCGCTGAATCATACCTGCTTTGATCGCCTGAAAGCTACTCTGACTGCTCGAACACCGATGTCACTTGCAACTCGCTCCAATCTCCTAGAAATTCTTAACTTGGTCATTTAGAACTCATCTCCAATGGGTTGCCTAGACTCCATCCTGTCACATGGAATACTAAGGAGCTACCTGTGATGTAGAGTTAGCACACAAATAGTATTAACATAAGTTGAGAGTTTCGAACAACACCCATTGCTCGAAATTCAACTTACCTTACCTAGTACCTCCAAGACTTTACCTTTGCCAAGTGATTAGCTCCTAGTTGATCCATCGGGACTTCCACTATCAAGTGTTCAGCTCCTAGCTAATTCTCCAGGATTTGCACTGCTAAGTGCTCTGCTCCTAGATTCAATAACCTATTTCATTAACATTGATAGATTGTTAATGAGTTATGAGTTTTTTAGTCGACGGCCCCTGCAGAATGGGCCTTCGTATATAAGGAGGAGGTCATAATTCATTTGGGCATCTAGACTTTGGATTCTCCTTCTTCTTCCTCCTCTCTTCTCCATTGAGAAGGAATCCGGTGGCTACCCAATCCCTATAGAAGATCATTCATTGAGCTTGCAAGAATTTGTACGATGACAAGTAAGATCAAATAGCTCTTATCTTCAACGATTTAAAAATATACATCGATTTTGCATTCAATTTCATTTGGATGAGCGAATCGATGTATATCCATCAAATATAACATTGGATATGCTAGGTTTTTACCTACATTTAGAGTTTTTCTCCTTATTTTGCGAAGAACACGAAGAATTGCCATAGAATTAGGTTTTTCCACCATCATTCGTGAGCTAAAACTGTCCGTGTAAGCAACAAAAAACAAATCTTGCGATTATCAGTCAATTGATAATGACTACTAATTGATTGTTAGCAAGAAATTTGGACACATAATGTTATCAATTCGACTGGAGAATTTGATTGATTCTCTCAGTTGACTGCTATCAAGTCGTAGATGACTGATATGCCCGAAATCACGTACAGAATGGAGTCGAACCTCGACTAGAGCATTCGATTGATGCACATAAGTCTACTGCTATGAAGTCAGTCAATTGTTGCTCATAAGGTTACGCACAAATGGAGTCAAACTCTACTAGAGTATGCGACTGATGTTAGCAGTCGACTGCTACTTTAGAAGTCATGAATAGAATGTTATTTGATTTAACTGGAGCATTCAATTGATAAACATTAGTCGATTGATGTAAGGTACTAGTTGACTATTGCTCGATGACTCGTGCACAAAAACTTTCTGATTTGATTGGTCGACTCGACTAATATGGAGCAGTCAATTGCGAATAATAATCAATTGACTGGTGTGCCCGAAACTTAGTACATACATTGTGTTAGTCGATTGGTGAATGTAGAGAGTCGATTGTTGATAGTATCAATCAATTCATATTTGATATAGTTGACTAATGCCTGTTTAGCTGTGTTTTCAGCAATTTCCTATATCTTTTGTCACACTTGCTACTGAGTCAAGCCAATACGATTGCCAAACTGAGAATCATTGGGGAGACTAGGGGTATTTGTGTAGAGTGATGTATATCCATATTAAAGATGGTTAGCCCAAAGGAAGACCATTCTTTATGCCGGATATATGTTTAAGGAAGCTCATAAATCTAGTTTTACTTCTACGTCATGCACGCAGTATGTCAACTTAAAAGAAGGCACACTATGTGGTCGATTAGGAGTATTGTAAGTGATAGTTGAAAACAGAAGCTAATTAAGGAGGATTTATATATAAAGTTAATCATGCACATGATATTCAGCCCAAATGAAGGTGTATCATGTGGCGGATGAAGGAAGTTATAAGTTGTTTAGAGAATACTACTAGTAAATTGCATTTTAGTTCAAAGACTTAATGTAATGTTACACTAGGTATCTCATTTAAAACCAATAAAGTTCCATATTTGTTTGTTGTATTTTGTTACTGCACAACTATAAAAATACATGTCTTATTTGTTAAATTGAGTTATGTTCTTTATTTTTATTTATGTACTGCTCTCATGTTAGCTAATCTGTACAATATCCTCATTCTTATTGACTATGGTCAATGGAAAGAGCATATTACGATTTTATTAGACTGCATGGATCTAGACTTTACTTTTAGGCACCATCTTCTTGCACCTTTAACTAGTGATTCCACTATAGATCAAAAGGTGATTACTGACAAGTGGAAGCGATCAAACTGTATGAGTCTAATGATTCTGAGGATTTCCATTCTGGAATCCATTAGGGATTTGATAATTGAAAATAAGGATGCTAAGACCTTCATGAAGGAATTAGTGAACTGATTCGCCTCAAATAAAATGTCGAGACTACTATACTTCTCATGAAGTTAGTTTCCATGTGATATAACGAGAAGGGCAGTATTAGAGAGTACATCATTGAGATGTCAAATTTGGCTACAAGGCTTAGGGACACTAAAGTTAGAAATGTCCGAAAGTGTTCTTGTGAACCTTATCCTAATCTCTATGCCTACACAATTCACTCCTTTTAATATTAGTTAAAATACTATAAAGGAGAAATAAACACTAAATAAGCTCATAGCTTAGTGTGTACCAGAAGAGAGATTGAGACATGACACATCTCATAGTGTTCACTTTACATCCTCATCTCAGTATTCGAACAAGAAGAAGAAAAAGGGTAATGACAAGAAGGGTAAACAACTTATAGTGATTAAGACTTTAGAGGATAAGGTCCCAAAATAATAAGATTCAAGCCCAACTTATTTCTTTTTTAAAAGAAAGGTCATCTGATGAAGGATTGTCCTAGATACGTCAATTGATGTATCAAGAAAGGTAAACTTCTTAATGTTGTTAGTTTAGAAGTTAACCTAACTACTTTACCTAATAACACTTGATGGATGATACTAGTGCAATTATTCACATAAGTGTACCTATATAGAGTTGCCTCATTATCCGAATGTCAATTGATGCTCAAAGATTCATCTATACGAGAACTGGCAAGAAAGCGAAAGTAGATGCAATATGTATCTTTAGAGTTGTTTAGGAAACAATGTACTTTTAAATTTGAAAAATATATTTGTAGTGTCATCATTTAGATGGAACTTAATTTCTATTTCATGTTTGGAAAAATCTAGATACACTTGTTCATTTGAAATGAAAATTTTAATATTTTTTGAAATTCTATTATGTGTGGCAATGGTCCTTAATTGATAAACTATATAGGTTAGATACTGAAACTCATACGGATAATGTTGTAAGCGTAGTATAGGTGCGAAGTGTGGTTTGATGAGTGAGAATTCATCTATGTTGTGGCATAGACATTTATAACACATCTTTAAACAACGCCTAGAAAGAATGTCACTAGGAATTCTCAATTCCCTTGATATATCAGATTTCGAAATCTGCATTGAGTGTATCAAGGGGAAAATAACTAACAAAAGTAATAAAGGTTTAAGGTGGAGTAATGTGGTCTTAGAGCTAATATATACAGATATATGTGGACCATTCTTTAAAGCTTCTTAGAATGGTCAAACATACTTTATTAGTTTTATAGATGACTATTACCAATATAGATACTTGTATCAAATTCACAAGAAGTCGCAATCCCTGGACATATTCAAAACTTTCAAAGTCGAAGTTGAAAATCAACTTGGTAAGAAATTAAGACTATCAGATCATATCATGGTGGTGAATACTATGGTAGATGTAACAGATCAGGTGAACAATATCTTGAGCCATTTGTGGATTACCTTACAGAGTGCATAACCATGACGCAATACACCATGCTTGACCCCTCAGCAAAATGGTGTAGTAAAGTGACGAAACTGGACCCTAAAAGATATGACGATGAGTATAATTGTATTTTTTTTTCTCTACCGAAGTCTTTATGGAGTGAGACATTCAAAACTGTAATTTACTTACTCAACAGAGTTTCTAGTAAGACGATAACAAAAATCTCATACTAATTGTGGACAGGTAGAATGCCTACTATTAGACATTTATATGTCTAGGGTTGTCCAGCTAAGGTTAGGCCCTATAGGTCAAAAGAAAGAAAATTGGACTAAAGAACCGTTAGCTACTATTTTATAGGATACTCTGAAAACTAAAGAGGCTTCAAGTTTTACAACCCCTTGAGTAGATTTTTTTTTTGAGATGGGTAATGTCAAATTTATTGAGGATGGTGAGAGCGACAAAATTAAGGAAATAAATATCATTCAAGGAGGAATGGAGTTGATAGTGAAATGGTTACAATTCCACATACAATTGAAGCTACACAAAGAGAATGGATAGTTGGCCATGATATTTTTATGTCTCCTCCAATACAATTGGAAGGTGTGTCAGCTCAAATAGAGGTATTCCCTCCTATAAATGAGCATAACTCATAGTCACCTTAAGATCAAGTGTTACTAAGGAGATCCATTAGAGAAAGAAGATCTATGATGTCTCTTGATTATATATATCTCTAAGAGCATGAGTTTGATATTGGGTTGGAAAATAATCCCATATCTGAAAAAATGGATCGAAGTCATAAAGGAAGAGATGAAGTCTATGACGGACAATGATGCCTAAGAACTTATTGAATTACCGAAAGGTGTGAAACTTATTAGTTGTAAATAGAAATTTAAAATCAAACGAGATTCATACGAAAATGTTGAAAAGTATAAGGTTTGTCTAGTCACCAAAGGATTCACTTAGAAGGAAGACATTGATTACAAAGAGACTTTTTTTATTGATTTCGATGAAAGACTCTCTTAGGGTAATCATAACACTTGTAGATGAGCATGTGTTGAATATGGGGGTTCTTTCTTTTGATGAAGTACCAATTTAGTCGGAATCTATATTTTGGTGTACTGTTCTATATTAATGAACACATATATTTTTAGCTTATTATACATACTAAAGTTTTTACATGTGTATGAGGTTTTGACTCTTTGACATAAATACACCATGATTTACTATTGCAATTTTGCATATGATATTTTTAAATGTGATGTAGGACTCAATTTTAAGTCATAAGATTTAATCATGGTTTATAACTATGGTTTTGTAAGAGGTTTCAGTAAATATAATTTAGATCCAGTTTAGGTTAAAAGGAGAACTTATTGAGAATGAACACATACATATTACATTGTCTGTCATTCTTGTACTACACATTCATATTTGATCTATGTCGTTAATGATATTAGTATTGTAATTATTGTTGAGTCTTATTATAGTTATAGTAACTCTGACTTCTTTAGTCTTATACTAATTAATTTAATGGATTAGATTGTTTAAAAGGGTATTTAACCCATAAAGTTTTAGAATATTGAGCTAAACTAAGGTATTGTGTGATATATACGGTATCACGTACATCCCAAGTGGGAGATTGAAGGATTGAAGAGTTAAAGCTAATTAGATGTGAATTTAATGTGTAAATTCAATAACCCGTTCCATTAACATTGATTGGTTGTTAATAAGTTATGTGCCTTAGTATATAAAAAAGATGTCAAAATTCATTTGGACATCTTGACTTTAGCTTCTACTTCTTCTTCCTCCTCTTTTTCCCATTGAGCAGGAATCTAGTCGTTTCCCAATCCTTGTAGAAGATTATCCGCTGCACTTGTAAGAATTCGTACAACAACAAATAAGATCAATGACTCTTGCGATGGATTCAGGCCAACCTTCTCTTTCAATTGTTTCTATTTCAATTTTTAACCTTATAAATGATTGATAACTAGATCCATCATATGGTTTCGTTTCAATATATCTATAATGCTTTTACCTATGACAATTCCAATTGATATTGAATCAAGCAACACTGAATCTGGAGCGATCAGTCTGGCCCCATGGAAATTTTACATCGACCGTCAGGGTAAATCAAGAAGTTCTATAACAATTTCAATTGATGCTCCCACTTAGGACGTCAATTGATGTCATGGTTCTTAATTGTATAAAATAAATTTGATACATGTCTTATAACTAATCACAATAACGACCATACGAATCATAGCATGACTAATATCACTGTTTCATACAACCCATCGTTCTTAGAATAGTGTATACTTTTGATGTTTTGAGATTAATTAAAACTTGTGTTCCTAAACACACAAAAAGGAGTGTTCATGTATGGCAAAGAATTTTATCATTTAGGCCCATTATGATTGCTTATAGGGGCATATCGAGTCATGACACAAGGTTCAAAATCTTAGATATAGCTTAAGTTAGATTTGACTTTGAAATATTTCAAAAAGTTGAAATTAATTCCTACAAGAGTTGTAAAATTTTATTCGAATAGAAAAAAATTTCAATTTTATTTATTAAAGTAGTAATTTTTTTAAAGGGTTTAGAATTTTTAAAAAATATTTAGTTGAGTAAAATTAGAAATTATTTTTTAATGTATCTAATATTTCATAATTAAATATAAATAGATGACAAAATTAATTTAGAATTAAATTCTATTTCCTAACTTTAATTAGTTACATAATCTCTATCTACTTGTTTCCATCATTGTTCCTATCCTACCTCTAGCCATTTGACATAGTTATAAATTGATTCCATGATTTATCTTCCTTCACATAACTTAGAAATGGACTATGAGAAGTGCCTAATTTAAAAATAATTGCTACAATTGTTTCCATCCTTGTTTGATCCTAAAGGTGCAAACTAATTTAGTTAGCTTATGAGCATTTCGAACTAGGCTCAAATAATATTTGATTCCTATTTACAGTTATCGAATTTGAACCAAAGTACTCAAATATGTTCAATGATATTTTTAGCCAAATTTAAATTTATAATATTTTATTCAATTATTTAAGATTTGCTTGCAAATTAAATTTACATTGATTTTTTTATTATTTTTATTTTATTGTACATAGCTTTGGTCTAAATATTCTCAAATTAAAGTTTAAGCTATAGTTTGATTTTACTAGAATCAAGGTTTGAATAATTTGAATCAAACTCCAGCTTAAATTTTATTTTAAATCAAATTTGAGTTAAAATTATTTGACTCAATTCAATTCTTTTCACCCTTAGTTAAATCTAAAACATTTAAAATACAATGAAAAATATTTAAAATTTTATATGGTTTATTTGATCAAATGTCTCTGAAATAATGAGGTTAAAACATTTTAAATTGTTGTCACTCTTCCCGTCAATATGACTTATTCCATTGTGAGGTCCCAAAGAAAATGGATTGAATGATCCTAACCATGAGGCTTTCAGTATTTTTAAACAAATCCTAAATTTTTAATTGATTTAGAATTTTCAATGAGAACTTCTTATTTAATAACATTTTAATAATATTAATGTATAATTCAATATAAACTAACTCATTGACTTTAAAAATTTTAATATGGGACTATTTCACCAAGTTAATTTTTCAACATATTTATCATGAATTTTTTAATAAGAGACTATTCTATTTTTAGTTCATTAAATTTATTAATCCATTTATCTTTTTTAATAGGTCATTTATTAGTTTTAATCTATTTTTTTATCCATTCAATACTTGACACACACATATATATATAATATTTTAATATCAAAGAAACTAATAAACTATGTGAGATTTAATTCCTTACCCTAAGTAGATACTTAAGCAACTTAAATAATTTTATCATATTATATGTCTATGGTCTGTATACCTACATGAACCTTTCTCTATATCTGTAGAGCCGACACTAAGGGGTCATTAAGATAACAGATCTACCTTTAAGCAACTTAAACAATTAAATTCACATCTTTTTTATTTTAAAGTTTTTTTGTATTTATAAATTTTTAATTTTTTTTAGAAAATATAAATAATAATTTTAAACTATCGTGAACCGTGAATTAAATCATAATTTTCTTTGAAGGTTAAGAGTTAAGAATTTTTGAACCGTCAACGGTTCTGAACCGTTAAACCATCCATTTTAAAGTGGGCTCATGTTTAATTTAGATGATTGACTTTTATTGAGCTATGCTAACTTAATTTGTATTTAGTAGAAAGAATTACTATGCTGGCTTTACAATAATAATAACTAAAATTTATTTTATTAAATAGGGTCGGCAATACATCCTTCTACAGCTAAATCTTTTATTATATTCTCATTCTTATTTAAATGAGTTAATATTATCATCGTTTCTAATTAAATGTTCTTTAATTACCCTCTTAACCTCAATTAATATACATATTTATTATCATCTCACATCATCTAATGCCTATATTATTTTAAATGACTCTCCTAGAGTTTTTTTTTCTTAATAGGCACAATTAATTTTTTCTCTAATGTTTTTATTTTACCTGCCACCACATTAGCAACCCCTCACGACTGCCCTACACCATTGAAATGGAGTTCAACAGTAACTCAAATTGACAAATGCATGGATGGGAGTCCATAGACACGATGAAATTTTCTGTCTAAGTTTCGACCTCCTTGATCACTATAGTCATTATCCCATGTACTTACCAATTCAGTCAATTCTAGGACCTTGTTTTTATATGTCTATATAGATTCACCTTAACATTTTAATCTCTATCCATTTTCATATATGTCCACACATCTTAATGCATGCATGTTCTTCTCATATACTCATTTCATAATTCAACATTCAACTCCATTAAAAGGGCAGCTCGGTGCACGAAGCTCCCCACCATGCGGAGTTCTGAGGGAAAGATCCATTGTACATAGTCTTACTTTATTTTTTACAAGAGACTATTTTCAGGATTCGAACCCGTGATCTTTTTTGTCACGAAGCAACAACTTTACCGTTGCACCAAAACTGTCCTTCCAAATTATGATCTTATATCAAAGATATATATTTATTTAAACAAAACCAATGCTTAGATCACTTTACAAGAACTTTTGCAAAACAAAACAAAAAAAGTGAAAATCGAAGTAATTAATGAGAAAGAACGAAAAGTAAGTTATCCAAGCCTAGATCACTTTATTGTCTAGTTTCCTCATCCTCTATATCTCCATCACTGTCCTATAGATATCGGCGTATGAAGTTCACGTGTAACCACCTCCCCCAAATACAGTACTTCAAGAACATATCGCCTTTTTTCAGCCCTATAAATCGCCATGCGCACGCACCTCCCTCGATCTCCATGCAAATTAATATCTCCATCTATGACGACTCATCACCAGAGCAAGCTAACGATGAAGCAGCAAGAAGATCACCGATCAGTCGAGTTCATGTCCCAAAAGGTTATAATTAACTGGGCAATTAGTAGTATGTATAGTCTTAATTAATGTTCATGATGATAAACTAACTCCGGGTAGCTAGTTACAGGAACTTCGCCGGACTTATTCGGACTTGATTTTACTGGAGAGTTCGTCGGCGGCGGCGAAGGAGATTGAGAGAGTGGAGTGCGAGTGCTGCGGGATATGGGAGGAGTGCACTCCCATGTACATAGAGAAGATCAGGGGGTTGTTCTGCGGGCGGTGGGTGTGCGGGCTGTGCTCGGAGGCCGTGAAGGAGGAGGGATCGAATCAGAGGCCGCAAAAGCAGGGGAGCGCGGAGATGGAGATGGAGGCGGCGCTGCAGTCGCACATGGCGGTGTGCAGGAGCTTCAAGTCCACGACGCGCAACCCGCAGCTGTCGCTGGCGAGCGCAATGCGGGACATTGCCAAGAAGAGCTTCCAGCAGCGGGTCACTGACGCCGCCGCCGCCGGCGACTTCCTCGTGATGGCCGCCGCCAGGACGGCGCCGGGAAACGGAAAGTTCAGGCGCTCCTCGTTTCACTGAGCTAGCCCGTTTGGCATTTGATCTATTTAATATAGCAAATAATTAATATGCCATTTATTAATGATGGCATTTAATTAGACAGATATTGGCCAATTCAATAAGATGTCCTTAGATGTTTAAAATAATTATATAGAAGAAGATAAAAAAAAATTAAGATTAGGATTGATATAAAAATATATCTTTGTTCATCGTTATCTATGTTATTTATATTTTCGTACTTTCAAACCATAAGGATTAATGGATCACAAGTTGCGAATTATAAGTACAGAAGATGTGATATTATATATATTAGGAAAGTTACGTCGGTCGATAATGCCATTGAATAGTAATAGCATAGTGATTTGAAAATGACAACTTTCGATAGAGTTTTTTTTTCGACTTTGTAGTTATTTTTTATTTATTTTTCTAAAGTATTCTAATTTTAAAATTATAAAAAAGCGCATTATTATTCTCTTTTTATCCTTCCCACCAACCTCCTAAATCCCCCTTCTCTCTCATTATTTTTCAATACATCCCCTCTCTCCAGGATTAAAAAGGACATGATATGTTCCCACCATTATGCCTGATATGATTCCATATCATGCACACGGTACACTTGATATTTTTCCATATTAAGCCTATTCTAGATTTGATATGGTCCAATAGTAGGCCCAACATGAATATGATATTTTCTATATCAGGCCCATGTTCCATATCGGTCCCACACTAGGTTTGATATATATACCATATATGTTGGACTTGATACAGAAAATATCAGGCTCACGCTGGACTTGATATGGTCTAATTAATATCAGGCCCAGCGTAAGCCTAATATTTTCCCATATCAGGTTCAGACATTGAAAAATCACGTGGGATTTAGGTGGTTGGTGGGAGGGGTAGGAATGGAATAATACTGTTGTTTGTGTTCTTTTTAGTAGTTTTAAAATTAAAGTATTTTTTTAGTAAATAAGGAAACGTGACTATTCCTTTTTATAAAAAATTACTTTTTTATAATTCACATATTTAATTTTCTGAATTGATTAATTCGAATGCGACTGACTTAATTTCTTAAAAATTTTCGATTGGTTGCGTAGATAAATTTAAAAAATATAGATATGCTTGAGCTCAACACCCTAGCTTTCCATTAGTTTTTAAACTCCACATGCATTTGAAATTGCGGAATCCGAGCCCTCGCGGCACACGAAACTATTCTTGCCCTTTACCACCATAGCATGCCCGGGGCAACTTTCAATAAATATTATAGTAAAATATGATCATATTCGCTCCGAATATCTTTTACCGTCCATTCTAAAATTATGTAAAGGGTGATATGTAAATTATAAGATCAACTTATAATCTACTGTTAGATGACCAGAAGATAGGAGAATTTTTTTTTTACTTCCAATACTAGTATTGGAACACTACAAGAGGAGAGGGTGAATTAATTTGTTGCAAGTGCAAATATAGACAAAAGAAAATACGATGGCAATTTATCAAAAGGACCATTCAAAGAGGGCGCATCACAGTTTAGGGCGTATCACAGTTTGTTATTTCTCACAGGCATACTTCTTTCTATAATTCCCTCTCGCCAATTGTTGCCGATAGTTTATCACTTTCATAAGTATTTGAGCCGCAATTCAAAAAATATACATACTTTTGGTTTAGATCCATGAAACCTCATCATCTCTTCTCTCTCAATCGTGGAAAGCAAATCTCTTCTCTCTCAGCTTGCGAAAAGCAGATTCCTCGAGTGGTCAAAACCCTACGCATATGTCTTCTTGTTTCCTTCTCAACTCGCGGAACAGGTTTTCCTCCAAAATTGCCTACTGATAATCTTTTCCACTCCCATTCGAGTTTAGAGTTTAGTTTGGCCTTCTCTGTTAGTACAATCATGTCCGAATACGATGTTTTAATGTTCGAAGAGTATTTAGCTTTAGGAAAAAAAAAAAAAAAAAAAAAAAAAGTTAGATCTCACTTGTGTGATTAGTGTGCATGAAAAGTCTAAAGAGGCCGAAGGTTGGATTCTTGATAAGGAGAAGTCCTTGTAAGTTGAACAATAGGATGCAATGCATGGAAGTCTAAGGAGGCTGATGACAGGATTCTTGACAGAAGGAAAGTCCAAGCAGATCGCAAGATCAAATGCAAGGATGGATGAAGACTATGAGGAAACTCTAAATACAAAAATCCAAAAAACATTAGGTTTATCTGCCATGAGAGTGAGTTAGGTGCATTTTGGCCATTAGGATGGTTGAAAATGGTGTATAAGTTGATTAGTAGAGTCTAGCAATTGGTGTATAAGTTGATTAGTACACTCGGGAGACATGAACTCATTTATTTGTAAATATAAGACATGTTCATTTAATTCAAACAAAGAAAGCCCTAAACAGAAAGAACCTGAAATAGAACATAAAAATCATATATTTAGGAAAAAAACATAAACACGAACACAGGGAAAATGATTAGAGGAGGAAAAAAAATATACATAGGACACAAGAAAAATGTTAACAGGAGAGTTCTCCAACAACTTAAAGACAATTAAAGGGCAATGAAAAGGTGAGGAATAAAACAGTATGATATTATTTGGACAGATAAATAGTGATTTTGGATGATATTTATATTACTTTGAGCTCCATTCAGTTAAACAATGTCTACTGTTCTTCAGTTTGGATTAAAACATCATAAAGTTGTGCTCCATTCAGATATTATTTGGGAAAAAAAACTTGACCGATAATAAGAAAAAAAAACCCTCCTAGTTTTAGTCCGTACCTACCTAGATAGTTAACCCTGTAAAACAATGCACACTGTTAACACTGTAAAACATGTAGTGCTATGAGAAAGATGCGTCACCTTGTCATTCCAAGAGAAAAAAAACGCTGTCCAAATTTAATTGGGTCAAGTGGTCATCACTCTTAATTTACAAACATTTTCCCAGCTCAAGCATTGGATGGGAGTGCAATACGCTTGCCAACATGCACGCGTAGGAAAGAACAACCTTGTCCGCTTGAAATCATGATTCTGTATGAAATATTCTAAAACTCACACACCATAACCTTTAATGAAAAAAAAAAATTGAATTTGTTTCTTCAACCATTCCAATCACATCGCAACTTAAACAATGCAAATTGAACAACCTTAATTACAACAATCATGTTGATGGATATGATAAAATGTGCTGGTTTTGCCTTTCGCCTGCAAGGTGAAGAATGTTGATGAATCCATATCAAATTTGCAGCCAAATAGAATAATTTCAAGCAACTACCAAAGCTCATAAGAATGTGTTGGTTTAGATGAGTTAGACAATAACCCACGCGTATGAAATATTAATATTTGGACTTGCTCTAAAAAACAACTGGATTCTACTTGAACAAAATGGCAACCCAATCACGGGGCCAACAGGCGTTTTATCCCAGCTTTCTGCTCAGTGGTCAACCTTGTCGGAAACCTTATGTCGAACTTGATACGGATATTTCCTTTCCTAGAGGGATCTTTTGGAAATGGCATTCCCTCTCTCGGGACTACCTCGACATAGCCAGGATGAATGACCGAAGAATTAATAGGTCTGGTAAGGCTGCGGCCGTCGAGTGTAGTCAAGTGAGCAGTATAACCAGTGAGGGCCTCAACCAAAGAGATTTTCTGAATACTTACCAAATCATTTCCTTCCCTCGTGAATACATCATGTGGCTTTTCATCTATGATGAACACTATGTCTGCAGCAATAATGTTGGGAACTTCATTTCCCTTTTCTGGGAATGTAATTTTGGTACCCTTTTTCCAACCTGGCTTTATATCAATTGTTAAAATTTCTTCAACGCTCGTGCTCTTCCTGTGACACATCGACCCAAGTAATGGCGAGTAAGAATAATTTGAAACAATTGAAAGAAAGTACTGAGAAAAAAAATAGTTAACTGTAGATTGATTAAAATTTAATCTCCGTGCACAGAGAAATAGGTTTTCCGCTAGTTTCAAAATATACCGAGAGTATTTCAAAATATTCAGCCCAAAATCAGCCATCTGTGCAGTAAATTATTCACCACAAAGTAATAGGTTTAACTAGTCGCAAAAGTGCCAACAGAGCACCTCAAAATATTCTGCCTAAAATAAACCAAATGATCACTAACTGATTTATGAGACACATCAATCGAATGTGATCAACTCCAATAGAAAGTACTCTGAGTTAGTTTAGGGACAGTGCAACATTCACATGAAACTATGCTATAGATAACAGTATATATTTCAAATAATTCAGCCTTCAAAATACCCAAGATAAAAAAGAAATAATTGTTTGCCAAGTTCATGCTCAATCAAAAGTTGCCCAACAAAGCAATTTTGAAAATACTCTTAATTGGAATAGAAATTAGTTATTTGACTCTCTGATCAGACTCCCCTCGCCCCCCTCCATATCCATATCGGAATCAAAGTGAATGCTCAACCAACAATGTAATGGCCACTTGTTATTCCAATTGATAACGTGTAAACAATTTACAAAAATTGTTAATAATATCCACACTCATCTTGGATTCTCATAGACGAGTCCAAGTAATATATATGTTAACAATATTGAATAATACAATATCACAAATAATGTCATTAGCAATAACATCTAACATCCTGGGTGGGCCGTGGAGGGGTGTATGGGGTGAGTGTTATCACCTTTTTTTTGCAACTAATGAATTAATTAATTGAATCCCCAAGGATATACTGCGATGATAAGCGTGGGAAGGGCTCCCTAGGCAAATCTCACTCATAGCACCTTACACCTAGAGAGTTTGAATTACTTGTGTCGCAAGGCCGTCCGTTAGGACCCATCTGCACTTCCGATTTAGCATGGTGGCTGATGAGAAACTTCAATTAAGCCGAACCGGTCACCTCTTTATTTTTATTTTTTTTAATTATTTTTTATGAATTAATTAATTGATGTTATAGTAAAACTGTGATTTACATAAAAAAGAAAAAAAAATATCATTAAATAAAAAAAAAAGGCCAGCCTGATGCACGAAGCTCCCGGTATGCGGGGTCCCGAGGAAGGATCCATTGTACGCAGCCTTACCCTGCTTTTTGCAAGAGAATGTTTGAAACAGGATTCGAACCCGTGACCTTTTGGTCACAAAGCAACAACTCTATCATTAAATTAATATTTATTTAATTAATAATTATATCTTAAATAGTAATGAAAATTATTATTTATTCAAAATTTCAATCCAAATCTAAACCTTTGATATTTTAGAATAAACCATCCCAACTATTTAAAGTGAACTACATAATGTTTATACCTCCATTAAGCTCTGTAAGATTACTTCACTATAACATTTCAATCAATTTATCCATCTTCCTTTTATATATTAACTAGAGTTTTCTTCAAACTCCCTCTAACCTTTTCTTTCTCCACTCTAATTCTTCTCTTCTTTAACATCTCAACCACTTTTCCCCACAACTATTAACTACCTAATAGTATTTTTTTCTCTCTCTTTTTTAGCAACCTCATAGATCCATTTTAACATTCTATAGAAAATCATCACAACCAACTTAAACATTTTCATCGGTGTTGAATTAATTTTTTTTATAATTTGTATTCTAACAGCAAGCATTCTAATTGGCAGGATACAAGCGCCATAAACTTTTTCTCTTAACCTATTCGGGCACACAACAATCGCACAAAACTTCAAAAACCTCATTTCCATTTTTCTTGTCTACTCACTCTTTATGGTACTAATGGTGTCTTCATCAATATCTTCCTTGCTGAATAATAGACCAGAAGATACATAAAGCTCTTACTCATCATACACATCTTAGATGTATGGTAATTCACTTATTATTATTGAATTTGTATTTCTCATATTCACTTTGTACCACAACAAATTTGCAAATTTTTTTGTCATGACATTGGCCACCTATGACAATTATGATTATATTTTGAACAGAAAATTACCAATAGCAATAAAAGTGTGAATGGGTCTTTCTAAAAACTAATAAAAAAACTCCATTGAAGGGAATGGAAATAACAGGACACAGTTTGTACACAATTGTTACAGTATGTAAATAATAATGCTCATAATAAAGTATAGAAACAAATTTGTTAAATTAGTATATTATCAACTAAAATAGTTTCTCTTTTAAAAGAATAATGCTAGAATAAAAATGAATGTTAATTTGTAAAGATGATTAAAATAACTACAAATTATTAAATAAGACTAAATAAAAAACTGTTTTTAATATAGTATGACTTTATCTAACAATAAATAATAGTACAAGCATTATGGATAAAAATAAAATTAATAACTAACATTAATTCTGACATTAACGTAACAAATGCAGGAAAAAATATCATTCTCAAAATAAAACTAGTTTAGATGTCAAATAATTGCATATTTTATCTTAAAAAAATCTTTTTTGATTCTTTTCAGTAGTATATTTTTTACAAACCAAGTGCCTTCTTAAGTAGGACTTTACCATATACAGATAAAATTAAGGTATTTGGTCGACTGTTGGAATACTTTTGGATAAGATAAAGATCTTTTAGTTATCAAATTAATGCAAATTCAACTTAAATATGTGGGCATGACCACAATTCTTTTATAATATCATCTTCTACCTATAATCAGGCAACTGCTCTGCCCGTGATGTTTTAACCTCATATGAATCCACCTCAATCAAGCATGTAATGAAGTCTTCAGTACCCAAGAAAGGTATATGTACAAAAACAATTATAAAGTTATCTGCTAGATGGTGCTCATAAATTTGAACGGGAATAGCCAATTAGACCCATTAATTGAAGAACTGGAGACCAATCTAGTCCAGTTCGAACTGTTCCATCAATGAGAATCTCAATTTGACTTGGATTTAAGCTAGTCAAGTCAGATAGTTCATCAGTTTAAAGGCTGGTTCAATTTTAGAAAGTCATTGCTAGATAACTAGAAAGGACAAGGACTATAAACGAACAAAATACTTATGAACATGTTTGATACTCTGCTTGACAAGATCTTGTTTGTGTTCATTTGATATTGAAAAACAAATTATACAAACACCCTTGACACTAGTAAAATCAGCTCATTAATAAAGATCATGAAACAATTCATGAATCACCTTAATTATTTACTTATTGAAAGTCTGATTATAATTTGATGTTTTATTTTTTTAACACAAATACATAAAAAAAAAGTGTAACAACAATAACCAAACCTATATACCACTAAGTGAGTTCGGTTATATGGATTCCCTTACACCATTGGGCTTGACCTCGATCCTAATGATATCTTTATTTGAATTTCATCTTGTTTTATCATTGCTAAACAAATCTTCTTGGATCTCTCTTCCTCGATTAATGAGTATTTGTCATGGTCTCATATCAACTAACTAAGGCATTTATTAGTACTTAAAGTATATGCCTATACCATTTTAAACACATCTTTCGAAGCTTTCCCTAAGCACAACCTTGGCTCTATTATATTTGCCCATTCACCTTAATCCTCATCTCTATGACTTGCATCTTGTGCTTGTGTGCTTAATTTATAGTCTAACATTTTAAGCTTTAGAGGACCTTGCAATCACAAAGAACACTTGACGCTCTCCTTCATTTTAATCATCTTACTTGTATCATATATAAAACATCACTATTAACCCCTATATCCCTCATCATCTCCTATATTAGCAATTGTTTTACTACGTCTACTACTATTAAACTTAAATTTCATATATTTTTTTCTTTACTAACCCCAAAATCTTTTACTTCCAATGTTTTCGATTAGAATTTAAGCTTAGCATTTCCTTCTTCGTATGTCCCATGAACAAAAATAATATCATGGTCCTTTATATGGTCCACCAAGCATCCACCCATCTCTTGAGCCACCATGTACTTGGAAAAAGATGAAGGGGGATATGGATGCGTGATCTCAAGACATGGAATTCCACACTATTGTCCAAGTCCATCCAACAAAGGACTCCCTTTGGGTGCGGTGGGGTCACCACCAATACCTCCAAAGCACCGATATATGGGAGTGGCAAGCTAAATCATCTAACAACCCCCTCATCAAGAAACTAATCCAAATCTGCCAAATAGTCTAGTAGGGGGTTGGTTCTGCTGAGCAGGCTATGGCAATGCAGGACTCATGGTTCGATCTAGAATTGTGGCGCGGAGGTGCTACATATAACTTCTTCGGGCCACGGAGCAGAAAGGCGTGGGGAGCAATTGTATGGAAGCCTTACATCATGCCAAAGCACCAGTTCGTCACGTGACAGCTCACCAACGACAAAGTGCACACGAAGGGCAGATTGTCGTATGTAGACTGCAAAACCTATCTGCTGTGCCAAACCACCTTTTCTCCATGTGTTCCGTCTTTAAGCCTCTATGGGATAGGGCCCAAAGTTGACTTTTGGACAGCGGCATCCTTGTTGGAGACGTTCCAACAGCGATATCATGGAGGGAGTATGCTCAACAAAGCCCGTCATTTGGGTATATCTGGTATGATCTATTTGATTTGGGAAATCCGAAATCGATGTCAATATGAAGGGGGTATGCCAAACATTGAGGTTGTCTAGAAAGGTTCAAACGCATGTCTTTAAATTTTTGAGTGCTCCTCGTGTAAGTCCTTGATCAACTTTAATACAATTTACCTTTGTCAAAAAATAAAATTAAAAACTAATATCATGTGCAAATAAGATGCACCCTGATAACATGTCTTGAATGTATCTAGTAAATTCATTCATAACTAGTTAAAGAAAATATGAACTTAGAGTTGATCTTTGATGTAAACACTATCTTTATAGGAAACACTTCCGTTAATCGGCTCAAAGTCTCCTCTTATTTTCATACATATCCTTAATTATTTCAATATATGATATGCTAACACCTTTTCTTCTAGAATTCTCCACATAATTTCCCCCAAGACTTTACCATAAAATTTTTCTGAATCAATGAATATCCTATGTAAGTCTTACTTCTTTTCCAAATACTTTTGAATCAATCGTGTAAGAAGATGTATAGCTTTTATCATCGACCTTTCAAACATAGATCCAGATTTTGATTACCTTAGTCTCCTTAATCGTTTTTCTATCACTCTTTTTGAATGTCCTTGTAATTCGTACAATTTTGTATGTCTCTCAGACATTTAATATCATTTTTCCCTGGACATTTCTAAACCTCTATTGGAATTACAAATTAAATAATTTTATATAATTTATGATATTCAAAGATGAAAAATAGTAAAATTTCGTTTATTGGATCATTGTTTAATTACATTTTACGTACAATAATGTCTTTATTGAAGCTCCATAACCAGCTCAAGCTCTTTAAGATAAATGAACAAGCTAGAACACATTCAAGTTCAACTCAACCCTAGAGACTCAACCTAAAAACAGGCATTTTATCCAATGACCTTGTCAAAATGCATTTAGTCTCACCAAGTGTTTTTTCCATTTAAGGAGCATATTTAAGTCTTCATAAGGTTGTAAGTACAATAAGAAGTAACTGTTTTATAATTTAGAGGATAACCTACTTGGCATTTTTTTACTATTATTGCAATATTCTCAAAAACACCCATTCCTAGTTTTGGTACTTGCCAATCTGGGGGGTAGCCCAGTGCACGAAGCTCCCGTCATGCGGGGTCCCGGGGAAGGATCCATTGTACGCAGTCTTACCCTACTTTTTTGCAAGAGGTTGTTTCCAAGATTCGAATCCGTGACCTTTTGGTCACATGGCAACAACTTTACCGTTGTGCCAAGACTCCCCTTCTTGGTACTTGCCAATCTAATTTTGTAAATTTAGATGTATAATAATTGTATTATTGGAGCAATCAAAAATCATTTCAGTGTTACAATTAATTTTTTAGACGAGTGGTTAAGACAAGTGAATTTGGAAAGGAAGTAGGGTTTAAATGAGAGGAATTTAGAGTAATTTTTGGCATTTAAAGCAGCTTATGAGTGCTCAAGGGCACATGTGCATATGTAATTTAGAAAACTTTGAAGGGAAAAACATAATGTACAAAGAAAAAATAAATCCCAAATAGAAAGAAGGAAAGAGAGCCATTTTTGCTGGGTTTTTTTTTTTTTTTGTGCATTATCAAGTAGGGACTACCTCATTGGATTGGTTGAAACCTCTTATAGCTAAGCCCCTTTATTTTTCCCATCTTCCCAAAGCATTATCTCCTCTTCTCTTTCCTAATGGCCAATGGCATCAAGTGGGAGGTATTTTCCTTTGTAGCTAACAACATCTAGGTGGACAATAACCATCAGAGATAAGGGAAGGCAACTAAGGAGTTGGGCAACGAACCTAGAGCAAGTGTTTGGAGTCTAAAGAAGCCCTAGAGGCGTATGTATGGCCTTAAAGGGAAGAATTAGACCTAATTGGAAATTTGGATCCTAAATAGTTTTTTTTTAGTGATTTTAACAATACTAAGGGATCTTGTGCACATCTTTTGTAAGAAATAGTTTGAGCATAGAACCTTTTCCCTCATTGCTAGATGATGGTGCTGTTAGAAGACAGTCGGTAACTGAATGATAGAGGGGTGTGAATACCATGTGTGCCTGCAAATGAGATTTCTAAACTTCTCTTGCTAATATTTAGCAAGGTCATAAAATAATTAGCAATTAGCATCAAAACAAAAATATAAACAATTGCAAGCACACTCCACAATTGCTAACACCTTCGATTATGAGGTTTGACAGCCTCAAGTCTGCTACTCCACAACCTATGATCCTCTCCAAAGCATCACTCCCAGATGCCCCCTATATTTATGCCCTTTATATTTTCTCCTTCTCGGCAGCATAAGAGGTGGGAAACCCTCTTATAAATCTTTCAAAACATACAAAAAAAGGCTAACAAAATAATGAAAATACAGGCATTGCAATCTATTGCAAAATAGGGTTGAATAAACATGAGTTATTATTTTGTTCACAACCCTTTCCTCACGCTATATAGCATCTTCTTATAATTCAAATGTTGAAGCTTTTTTGCTATTCTAGCACTGATCAATCAACTAATTTCTTGGGGTTGTTATTGGATCATGAAATTATGCCTTCCATTAACAACTCACCTTCTATTAACGACTCAACGACTAACTTGAGTCAACTGCATCAGTCAACTAATATCCATCAATCAACTAAACCATAAAACCCATATATACTTTAGGGTTTTGTGTTTCTATCAGTTGACTTGGTAACTAGTTGACAGGATTTTGAAATACAATCATCCTAATAATTGAGTCTTTCATAAGTTGAGAACTTCCCTCTCCTGAGTATATGACCTCGAGCAATCAGATAACCAAGACCTTAGCCATGTTACCTTCATGTGCATATCCACTAAGTCTTGTATAATTCAAACACACGTATCTAACAAAATCACAAATCCTAACTTAAATCCTTCACATAAACATCAAAACTCAAGGTCAAACCCGACTACTTAGGGCACGATTACACCAACAGGTGAATATAGGAGGCTCCTCGAAAGGCGACAAATAGAGATGTTTCTATGATTGGTTAATACACTAAAAAGGAGAGTATAGTTGGAATTGTTAATTGGAGGCAACTTTAAGTGTTCAAAATATTTTTGTTGAACGTCCATGGTGGCGTCCTTATAGCACATTTTTAGGTATCAACCCTAAACAATGAACGTGTTGACCTTACTTCTTATTACGACATTGACCCTTATATGCATGGTGCACAATGATGTCAACCCTATTTTGACATGTACAACTAAAGAGTTTAATCCAACACATACATAGATGTGCATTTGCATTATATATTTCATTTGTCAATTGTAGTTTGATATACCATGTAAGTGAGAATGGTTTGGTAGATGTTCAAGTGAAACTCTAAACTAGTTTGTATAAGAGTAATGAACATCAATTGGAACAATGATGAATTCCTTACATTCCAAACTCTATTTATGTGTTTGTCGTACCTAGTTCATGTCACAAACAATTGACCCTAAGTGTTCTATTTAATAATGAAAGAGTTGTTTGTTAATGCTAGCTAAGAACAATAATTGCTATAAATCCACCCTAGTCGTATAGATCGGCCCATAAAAAATGGTTAGTTGACCCTATTTTCCAAAATGCTACTAGTGTTGACTAAAACTTTTTCTGAGTTAACTTTATTTCCCATAACGTGGATGGACCCAAAAACTTTCTAAGGTTGACGCAGATCTTACCCAGTTCTGTCATTTTAGGTCAACCCACTATTTTTCTTGGGCTGACCTAATCTGAAACAATGAACTTGTTATTATTCAACGTGACAAATATAGTCTTCCCGCACATGCATCATGGTAAGTTCTATTATAACCCCGAATTACTAGCACTTCCTTGCATCATTCTATAATTAATATAGTTATGTACAATTAAAGATATGTAATACTACAAATTAAGATCACACTCATAAGAGACTAAAAGAGAGATGAATATAAGAATATTTACAAGGCATCTTAGAAAACCAAAACCCAATTGTTCTCAACAGAATGAAAAATGCCAGTGATAATGAAAAATGCCAGTGATCCCATGAATACATCAAAGTATCAACATGGCAATTTCATCAAACTAAGGTCAACTAGTTTCTATACAATAAAAGGATCTCTTTTAATCCCTTTTGGCAATATGAAGAGTAAGAAAAAGAAACAAATGCTGCATCTAGTTGTCGATACAAGTTTTGTTGAAATATACTTGCAATGATCTAAATATTTTTTACACTTTCTTCAATAGCGGACTGAAATCATAATTTCATGGTCATTTGTCCAAAGCTACAATACTTAACAAGACTCAACATGCAAACAATTAAATAGAAACATGTGTGCTAATTTAAGAATGTATACAATAACTTTTTATGATGCCTACTTGCATAAAAAATATCCATGAATAGAAAATCCTCTTGAAAATTAACTACTGCAATTTTAAAAATGAACGTATTTTTTCTAAACTAATTTTTCTTGTCATTTCTTTACGTATAATTAATTGCAGCTAACAAGCCACCCACATGTGGCATGCCTATTGTCTAAGCATCTGCATCTTGATACGATCAACAAGCGTGGAATTTATCAAATTTAACAACATAGGGTGTAATTGAAATAGATATATTTCACATTTTATGTTCTTTTAATCGAGAACAACTGCAAAACATTACATCAGAAACCTTAACCAGGATCTTTCATGGATAACATAATTTTTTTTCTAAATTAATTCAATGAAGATAACTGATAACCTAGTTAGCTAAGATCAACTAAAGATTTACTTCAGATGAACTAGTTATAGTAAAAATAATAAACTAATTCAACCACTAAAAGGAAACAATGGCAAACGAATAAATGGAATAGAAGAAACTCACCCGTTGGCATCCAAAATCTCCCTAGAAATCTTCATCTTCTTGGTTGTGCCCTTATACAAGTCCTCCAGGCTGCATGGTAGCCGGTTCTCGATGGGCGCTTGCTTCCTTGGTTGCTGAGTGTACATTGACGCGCCGCCCTCCCCGCCGCTAAATGATGACCCAAATAAGTCGTCCCTGAACATCCTCCTGGTCCCACCACCCATCCCTCCGAACGGGCTGGAGAAACCGAAGAACTCGGCAAATATGTCATCGGCACTCCTAGGGTTGAACCGGAACGAGCTCGGCCCACCTTCGGCACCACCAAACCCACCGGCGGCGGGCGGAGGGACCTGCCCCTTGAGGCCCTCCTCGCCGTACTGGTCGTAGACGGCGCGCTTCTGCTGGTCGCTCAGGACCTACCGAAACAAAGAGATCCAATGGTTCAGAATGATCGGAGCTTCGGAGGGGGTAGATCAAGGAGGAGAGGGAAGGAAGAGATGGTACCTCGTACGCTTCGGAGATCTGCTTGAACTTTGCCTCGGCTTCCTTCTTATTGTTGGGGTTCTTGTCCGGGTGCCACTTCATGGCGAGCTTACGGTAGGACTTCTTGAGATCATCGTCCTTGGCGCTCCTATCGACGCCCAGGACCTTGTAATAGTCCACGCCCATCTTGTTCTTCGCTTCTATTCTTGGCTTTCGCTGCTTGCTCCGATGGAGGTAAGCGGGGTGATTATCGCGAGAGTTCCTCCTCTTTGATCGTAATTCTTCTCCTTTTTCCACTTGTTTGTTTCTCGCCGCCGCCGTCGTTCGTCTTCGTCGTCGTCGTCGCCGCCGCCGCCGCTTGTGGGATTGGCTCTGGATGTGGCTGTAGTCGAACGGTGGGTCGGAACGAGCTTTGAAGTTTCTAGAAGAATAATGGGCTGACCATATTCGGCCGGAGCCCAATTAAATATGGAGCAAGCGAATCAAGTTTAATATTTTAAACTGAAATTTTAATTATATTTACTAATGTTAGGCCAACACATTACTTTAATTGATTGAGATAATTATAAAATAATTATTATATTATATTTTATTAAATTTAATTTTTTATTACATATTTATTTATATTTAAATAATTTTTATTATTTTTTATTAATTAAATCTTTGTTAACCTCTTTAGATTAATCTAAAGGGCAAAATTGAGAACTTCCTGAATTTTATAAATCATGAAAATGGATATCCCATCAGTGATTTTATCTTGAAAATGACCCTTGAACTATAGTATAATAGTGAGTAGTTAATGAATGTATAGAAATTATTGAGTAGTTAAAAGCTATAGATTAGTTATTATAATATGTTTATGATAAGTTTATAATTTAATTTAATTAAATATGAAATACAAGATTTTCATGTTATGGCACTACACATTGTAGCTAAATTTTAAATCCTACAAATTTGAGCCTTCAATTTTAAACTCTGTGCTATTATATCAAAATATTTTTATAAATTTAATTAAAATTATTTAAACTCTATTAAAATTATTTTAAATTAATCAAAATCATTTAAAAATACTTATAGCGACTATTAAATAGTTATACAATTATATTATGCCGGCGAGAAATATGAATAATAAAAATATCACATACTATTTTAACTGATTGAGATACTTATAAAATAATAATTAAATTTTATTTTATTAAACTTAGCTTTTTATTATATATTTATCTATCTTTAAATAAATTTTATTATTTATTTATTATTATTAAATCTTTTTTCAACTCTCTTATCTTTAATTAAATTAAAGGCAAAAAAACAAGAAGAGGCTACAACTTTTATAAATCATGTATACCTTTTTAAGCACCTTTTTTTAAAGAAGTCAAAATGACGTCTCATTTTGATTTTGTTGTAGTTGTTATTATATTTAGAAATTACTCGGTAATTATTATAGTATGTTTAGGATGAGTTTATGATTCAATTTGATTAAGTATGAAATAGATAATTTTTTATGTTATTGCAACCATCGAGTAGTTGCTACACATTGTAACTAAATCCTAAAACCTAAAGCTTTGAACTTTCACTTGGTATACATTCGGCAATTAGAATAGTGATGAGTTTTGATTAAGGGGTTAATGACAATGAGAATGATTGTTGGATTAATGGTGTTTGGTATAGATACTGGAATAAGTATTATTCGTATTAATGTTGCTTGGTTTAACTTAAATTGTGGAATGAGAATCAGTTAAAATTCTCATTTTACCCTTATAAGTAAAATACAAAAATAATTACGCATAGTCATGGACAAAACCATTTTATTAAAAAAAACACAATATGGTGAGTATTTTGTCTTTCATCCCAACGCACAAAAGACATAACAGAATATAATAATTATCTCTAAAATAAACCATCATCACATATTAACTTGTACACAATAATTTTGTCAATGGTCTTGCATAATCAAAACATCTACCACAAAATTAAAAGTGAGAGAAGTAAAACTGTATTACTCAAATCCAACATCACAAGCTTACTATTTGAAGCAACTGGAGCGCAAAGTCTTCAACTTCAAAGGGATCCAAACTAAATAATAACTCAACCTTTATAGAATCTTTAAACATTACTTGAGCATCCTTATGTAGGACTCTTGACGGTCGGCTAGAGGGGTGAATAGCTCTGCAAAAATAAAACGCAAACCCTTCTTGAGCTTTACAGCTTAATTAACTAACACTTGCATTAAAAAACTAATTAATTAGAGAAAGAACGAGAGGAAACAAGAATTACTTTGTTGCAATCAGAGGATTGCTAATCTAAGGCAAGAGAAGCGCACTATAAAGATCTCCTTTTTCACTACTGGGACCAGGGTTGTATTTATAACCCTGGTCGGGGTGCCTGGAAGGGTTCCAGGCGCCTGAAAGGGTTCCAGGCGCCTGGAGGGGATAAAGTTTTATCTTCATCGCAATAGAATGTAACACATGGAGTTTTGGATAAAACTCTAGTCCGAGCGCCTGGACCAGGTTCGAGTCTCCTGCTCTAGTTCCGCTCGCTTGGCTCCAGATCTTTCATTCTAGCTCCACTCATTTAGGTGATTTCGCCCATCCGGAATAGGGTTCACCCAAACCCATTTTTCAGCCTTCGAACAATCTTCCACTCCAGCTTCTCGTCCCTCGAAAACATCACGCGCCTTCTTCTCGTCAGCCAGCGTAGTCTTCCACAGCACCTCGCCCCTCGAACGCACCAAGCCCGTCAACTCTCCCCATGTCATCCTTCTCACTAGCTGCATTTTTCACTCGACTTCCTACGCTCTTAAGTTCCTGCACACTTAGATACAAGGCATCAGAATAACAACAGGACCTAACTTGACTTGGCCGATCGCATCAAAACCATCACGGGGTACTTACAATCTCTCCATTTTTTATGTGTATCAACCCAAGTTAAGTTAGGGTAAACAAGATACTAAATTAAAGACATTGAATGAAATTACAAGTTTTTTAATATTAAAGACATTAATATTAAATTGCAAGTTTTGAAAATTAGTAAATATGTAATATTTTTGGGAAATATATACCTCCCCCTTTAACTTAACTTCTAACTCTCCCTCGTCTGATTGCATTAAAAAACTAGAGGTACTTTAAAATGACTGGAAGAAAATTCAAGACAAAGTCTAAAGACAACATATTATAAACGATTTTCTAGGAAGTCATTAAAGTTTAACTTAAAAAAAAAAATCTATTTTTCTTATTTGAAAAAGATTTTTAAGCATTGAAAAAATCTAAAAATTTTAATAGAGGTTAAAGAGTCATTTATAAAGAAAAAAATAACTCAAGCAAATTTTTTTTATAAAAAAACTATGTTTTTGTGTAATATTTTTTTAATAATAGTTAACTATTTAATAGTTAGTTAATTAAATATTCATTTCAATAATTGGCTTCCAGGCTGTGGCGAGACACTAGGTTTTCTTGGATATTGGAACAACAACCATTTCTAGACAAAATCTTTTAAAGAAATTAAATATTTAGGGTGTTTGGTTTAGGGGAATAGAAGTAGGAAATAGAAATGAGAATCATTGATTGTCATTGTTAATGTTTGGATTATAGGAATAGGAATACAAATAAGGGAATTAATCCTTGAAATTGAGTAATGACTCATTCCCATGTACCCCCCTCCAATGAGTCATTACCTTATTTTCATCAATCAAAATATTTCCTTATTCTAAAAATACCCTTGACCTAAAACTAAAATTTTCTCCCTTAATATCAAATATCA
>JBBMJZ010000067.1:19647223-19682964 GCA_037833815.1 Zingiber zerumbet | reverse complement strand
CTTCGACGAAGAACTATCAAGAATGCTTTAGGCGAGAAGATGGTGAAAGTCAATGAGTAAAGAACATTCAAGTCAAGAGGATAAGTAGCATCCATCAAGATCCTTTAAGTTCATGCAATAAGATGTAGTCAATAGGAGTAGTTTTAAGTATCTTCTAATTAAATTTTTTTTTTATGCGAGTAATTATATTTATTATAGAAGTGTAAGAATGATAATTTGTATATTTATCTTGGTTACGTTGTTTATTTAATAATATGTTGTTAATTGAAGTATATTCATTTTCATTTATTTTTATTTGTCTTTGGTATTAAAAGATAATAGCTTAAAACCTCTTGTCCTTTGCTAAAAAAGACAACGCTTTTTTATACATTATGAAAGTGTTGTCTTTGCTAAAAAAGACAACGTTTTTTCTACTTTGTCTTTAAAAAAGACAACACTTTTTATGCGTTGTCTTTAAAAAATACAACGCTTTTTATGCGTTGTCTTTATAAAAAATGACAACGCTTTTAAAGCGTTGCAAAAGAGTTGTCTTTGCTATAAACGACAAGCGTTGTCTTTGAACAGACTTTTAACAACAGTGCTTTTAACAACGTTTTTTCAGCCATATAGACAACGCTTTTAAAGCGTTGTCTATCTACTTTTTTCTTGTAGTGTATATAAATATAAAATGTAAACATTTGACTAAAGTGATTCTTATTTCAAAATAGATGTTCATACAAAAGCTAGGCTTATAGTATACATCCCAATAGGAGTCTGTGACGATTCCTACTCCAAGGCTCACATGTGAGAGTGCTTTCGATGGGCAATCCACTAGTTGTCAAAGAAAGGTTACAAATATTGTGTTTAGAAATACAATGATAAAAATGTAAACAAAACTATACTGACAACTTATAAATATTTGAAGTTACGAGCCATCGGTTGTTGGAGTAGCATTTGGGTGTCGTGGAAGCGTTTTTTGAGCAACGTGCAATAGAGAAACTTCTATAAATTGTTGTGTTGAAGCTGTTGGTCGAAGCCTTCTTTTATAGCCCTATCCGGGCGCCTGGATCATGCTGATGTGGGGAGCTCTCGTCGAAACTTTATTCTTGAAGTCAATCCACGTCCGGGCACCTGGACCCTATTTGGGAGGAAGTGAACTACAGAAAGGAAAAAATAAGGAAGGAGAAGCTTTAACCTTCTCTTGACCCATGAAACGAAAGAATTTCTTATACCCCGATTTGAGGTGTAAGAAAAGGTAAGGGGAACTAAACAAATTTTTGTTTTAATTTTATCCTTATTTTATTATATTAATTTCAAAAATTATTATTTTGGGTATTCTTTGCATTGCGACGAAAAACACTTGCACCGCCCCAACGCTCGCACTCCGTTGATGCCGATGTCAACGCCAATTTCAACACCGACTTCGATGCTGACTTTGACGTCAACACCGACTTTAACAAATGAGTTACAATTGATTGAATTAATAAGTCTTAACTAATAAATGTATGCAAGATGCACAAGGTTCTTGAACACGCAAGTCTAGCTTTAACAAAAGTGAGGATAATTTTATAACTTTATATATTTAACCTTCATTACCCTCACTTTCCTCCCAAACACGGTAACACATGTTATGTTAATGAACCTTCTCTCCTTCCCAAATAAGGAGAATATAAATATTTTACTTCCTCTCCCTTTCCCTCCTTTCCCATTCTGTTAATGAACATTTGCTCACCTTATACAAACAAAGGGTTAGGAGGCTTCTTGGGCCTTTTATAGCCCTCCCTCTCAACTGTTAAAAAAATGGTTGGGAAGTACTTAGTCCACGGGGGAACAGTAACACGACACAACCATAGCTATGAGGCACTGCTGCGCCATGTTGACCTTTGCCATAATTTGAGGCCAAGGCACAGTTGGACCATATTTGTCGCTGGAAGTATTTGGGGACAAGACATGGTCATGCCTCTAATGCACGGTTGGACCGTGTAGGGTTGTAATGTAGGAAAACTATAGCTGCTGGTCTCCATATGAAGTACTGTCGTGCCTATGAGGCACATTTGACCTGTGTTGGTTGTTGGAAGCATCATTTTTACTCCGTTCTTCGGTAAATTTAACTTGGAGGAACATGCATGTGTCATAGGACACGACGAGAGTATATTCCTTGCTGCCATACACTTCTCGATCCATGGCTTTAATGCTCTGTTTTTTATTTCAAATGATAAAAAATGATTTTATATGTTTTAATTTAATAATATTAATACTCAATATTTTATTAATTAAATAATAACAGAGTTACAATATATTTTTTTTTAAGTTATTGGTTGATTGAGAAGGTGATAATGCAAGGCAAGGTGTTCAAAATCAGGGACGTTGGCCCAAACACCTGGATTATACATATTTTCTTTTAATCTTCGGAATCCATACTGCTTCAAATATCTATTTACTTAATCTATTCTATTTTTTAAAAAAATATTAATACTAATAAAATATGATAAATTAGAGAAAATCAAATCTAAACCTTTAATATATTATTAGGTCAACTAAAAAAAATATCAATAAGTAGAATTACTGAATGGAACATACACAGCTTTAAATTACAATAATAGACATTACTATAAGTCTAATAAATTCAATTAATGACTTCTGATAACAAATGATATATGGTGAATAAAATCCGTAATTTATAAATTTAGTGTGTCGTATTTAGCTCAACATTCTAAACGAGGCCTTTGAGGATGCTTAGTTATAAAAAAGAAGGCAAAAACACTCATGCACCTTTCGCTGTTTATTATTATTATTTTTTATCCTTGTTAAACAAGCAAATACGAGAATAAGTGCTAAGGTTTTTGAAGTTATACTTATTGGTTCGAAGGATCAGTGGTGAGTTGTTGCGTTCCCTTCAATATGCCCATATTGTTTTTTCTTTCTTGCTTGTTTTTTTTAATGGATATGCTCTTATGCTTTTTATAAGTTCTATTATTTCTTGGGCAAAAATTAAGAGGACGCACTTGAGTTTTTAGGATTGTCAAGATAGCATCCCAACTTTATTTTTTTCACAAAAGAATACTTGATTTATTATGTGAAAATCGACAATAGAATTAGGATATTATCCGAAGTAATAGGTAGATAATTACTGGAGTAGACGTACGTAAAGTAAAAAAGGTAAATTTATTACTTCGCCACACAATTACTGAAGTCTATTACCAGTCCAAAATTGGTTCAAAATCGGACCGTTTTTGAAGTAAAAAGGTTCTATTACTTCAGCGAGATCATTAAAAATAGTGAAGTGGTTGACGATATATTACGTCGTAGGTTATGTTAATTGACGAAGTAAAATATATATACGACTTCATAATTTTTGTATTGTGTTGCAGTAAATGTTTAATTTTACTTTGGGATAATTTGGCTTGGTCGAAGTATTTTTTATTGTATTACTTCATCGTAGTATAAAAGTAATAGAGTATATTTTACTATAACAAAGAAATTCAATTTAACGAAGTAATATATACGAACACTTACACAAATTTTATGAATGACGAAGTAAATATTTTTTTTTAACTATGCCACTATTTAAATTTATCGAAGTCTTTTGTGTAGTATTACTCCATCATTTATCTATAATGGCAAAGTAATTGACCATATTTTACTATAATATAATTTTAATTGATAAAAATGTATACCATAATATTTTACTACAATACGCTATTTTTACCACCAGAATTGTACAAATATATCATAAATATTTATCAAATACAACCCAAAACTTCGTTAGTAAAATTACCAAATCTTTGGGCCAAGCAACAATTGTTCCAACAACGCCATTGCTGATTGTTGGCCAGACCGAATTGGGATTAGAAGCTATGCTCCTTCATCTAAAACAATATCAATAGATACTTGGAAATTTCCTTCCCTAAGTGGAACTTGATGAATTAACATATTTGGACCTCCTTCTGATAGTATTGTGCATATGCTACCACATTTTCACGTTGTTTCATAGCTAAATTATATATATTTTTCCCCTTTAAGAACAATAAGAAATTATATATAAATATTTGAATTTTAAAAAAGAATTAATTTGACATAAAATTGAGAAATATAAGACCTCAAAGTTTTAAGTGACACATTCATAAACCCCCACATCATCTCTCCATTTTGGGTCGTTCATGTTTGAGGACTTGTTTGATATTATAGTTTCACAAGTTTGATCATTAATGACATAAGCAAGTTGAGCCTTCAATTTCTCTACTTCAACCTTTTGGCTCTTATTCTCCTCCAAATGTTTTTTGAAGTTGTCGGTTAAACCTTTTGGGACTGATTCCCTATTCTTTCTTAGAGTTTTAAAGTAGAGTTGGGGTTTTACACATCCTCCCATACCTCTAACCCTTCCATAGTATTTTTGATTTCCTAAGGCAGTAGTTAACACATCATTCATCCCAGAAGATTTGAACTCTCCTTTTATCTTCTTTTCCATCCAGTCATCCTACAGTAAATGATGTAACACAATAATCTAAAAACTCTAATATTATTTAGCTAGACAATATAATAATTAGATAAAACTAAATATTTATAAATTTTTCAGCAACTTGTGCTATCATTATATTTGTTATGTTGCTAGATTTGTCCTCACGGGCTTTACGCCAAAGTATCAATTTATCAACTTCCTCATTTTAAGCAATTAATTTTTTTTTCCTCCCTCTATAATTCCTAAATTGACCAATTAAATAATATTAAGTACTAGCTTGAAAATGACAAATAAAATGCTCAATAACTTACCAATTCAGTCTCTAAATGTAATACTTGTAATGATTTTTGCTTTTCATTAATAATCTAAATCATTATATTCTTGAATTAAGTATGGAAATAATCTTGAAAGAAAAGATTAACACCATTGTATAAATGAGACAAAAGTATACTAATAGCAAAAGATAAAGATACAAAACAAAAAAACTTACAAAAATAAAGATGTACAAGCTAAGATAAAGATGTGTAAGTAAACAAACTTTAAAATTGCATACAAACTTTAAAATTTTTCCTTATGTATAACTTACTTTAGAATGCAAACAAATAAATTGGTGCAGATGTGTAAGCACTTGAATGATATTTCAAAGAATTACAAATGCAAACGAACAAATAATACCACACGCAAAAACTTGCAAATGCAAAAGAACAAATAACACCATACTTTCAAAGACTTGCTGCAATCCTAATTAACACCATTATGTACAAACTTGCAAATGCAAACAAACAAAGCACTTGCCTTCTTCCCGTGGTTAGGAAACCTCAAAGAGGGCGACCTATCCAAGGTCAATTCCCTCCGACGGTGCTGCAGAGATGAAGAACACTAAGGCATAACAGACAGGAATGGAAAGAAAGGGGTGGAGAGGGAAGAAACCTACCTTCGGGAGAAAATGCAAAGGACAATCGTTCTGTCAGGGGAAAATGGGAAGGAGAAGCTGCCGTTGAGGGGGGATGGGAAGGAGAAGCTATCATCGGCTACCGTTGCTGGAGGGGAACACAAAGGAAAACACTTGAAGGGAAAATGGGAAGGAGAAGCTACCGAAGACAGAGGGGAACACAAAGGAAAACACCTGAGTTTTCTTTCGGTGGAATTGAACTTACCTTAGGTTAACAAGTAATAGCAATAATAAACCCGTTTAAGTCATAATAAAATTTTTAACTCAATCAAACTTATTACTTCAGCACTTATATATAACAATTTTATTTTATAACTTACGACTTCATCGAATATATATTACGAAGTAAAATGCCTAATAAAATTAAAAGTGAGGCCCATATTTTTAAATAAGTCTAAAATTGTATTTACTTTTTCAAATTTATTACCTAAGTTAATTAACATATATTACTTCGTAATTACTAATTGCTGATGTAAACAGTGGTGAAGTATATTGCCTATTTTCACATAGTGATTCCCATTTACAATTATCTAGCTATCTTTCACTATATTGTTTTTATTATTATCTCTTATATTTATTTTTTTCTAAATCTTAAATGTGTTATAGTTGTTACAAACTCGTAGCTACTACACAGTTGTAGTAGCTACAGTTTCATATGTGCTATAACTATTTCTTAGCTGCTATACAGTTATAGCAGTGACAAAATAGTAGTTGTTATATTGTAAATATTAGGTAAGTTTTGAGAGATTGTAACTTTTGACTCGAATTGAATCAAGAAATGTAGAATATATGAAATCGAAACTCATTCAAATCTCTACATTTGTTATCAAGTGTAACTTGTAACTTTTTAGTCTTAGACGCAAAAAATATCGTTTTAAATCTTTTCAAAGGTTTCAAAAATTTTTAATCCTTCTTAAAATTATTTTTTATATTATAACCGCTATAAAACTATAGCTCCTACAACTATTATTATTATTATTGTTACATCTACAAACAATTATAAATAGTTCGGCTCGATTATAAACGAGCCAAGAGTTCGGCTCGGCTTCGATCGATTACACCCTTATACACAAGCCAATCCAAGCCCGTTATGAGCTGACCCATGTGGGTCACGAGTCTAAATGGATGAGCTAGCAACATACTTAAATTAATAAAATTCTAACTTAATCCGTTTAAATTATTCGATGGAACAAATTAACCCAGAGCTCTGGGATGTCAACCATATATCATCCGCTGAGTGGCCCAAAAAATTTAAAGGCCTAATAATGAATTAGCTCTATAAAAGCCCAAATCATAGGAGCGTCATCATCTTCGGACAATGGCAATCGTCTACCCGTCTATTGTGTCTCTACTGCTACCTCAAGCTACTCCACCTAATCCCGCCCACTGCGCAGCCTCGCTCTGGTGCTCCTCTCTCAGAAACAACAACGCTCTCTTCCTTCTCAGGTTCCCTAATTTCCGCATTTGCGCCGTTCGGGATGGATTCGCCAAGGTATCGCGGGCCCTAACGAAGGATAGCGAAGCAACGAAGCCTCTGGTGAGGATCACCGCGGTGGTCGGCGCCGGAAGCGTTAGCCCGCTCAAGGGAACGCCTTGGGATCAGGTCATGCGGCACACGGTGAGTCGATCCAGGATCCACAATAGCTATTATTCCCTTTCAAATCTTTATTTCCTCTGGTGAAGGTAACGGATGATTGCGAAGCTGCAGCGGTAATTGGATCGCTTTCTTTTAAGATCTTTCTTCGTTTCCTCTGTTGAGTCTGCTTGCAGGCAACTCGGCTGAAGTGGGTGGATGAAGCAATCGAAATGACCGTCTTCAGCGACAAGGCCACGCGCTCTAATGATTCTTGCAATGAACAGCTCATGGAGGAGATGTTACGTTCGGATATCTTGGTTAGTGTTGCAGTATATGATCCAGAATCTGCGGAATGGCTTCAGAAAAACAGTAATAGCGTTCCGAACATCATATGCTTTGAATCTTCGACAAATCTAACCAACAAGCTTGGCGGATTACGTATCAGAAACAAAGAAAGAAACTTCTTCAACAGCTTAAACCGTGAAGCAACAGAAGTTCTCAGGACTGCATCAAATGCTTGGGAGAGACATAATTCAGATGACATTAGGTTTTGCCTCCTTGTCATCATCAACTCCTACATAAGACCCATTTCCATACTGAAAAATCTGAGGGCCAAGGGGCTCTCCACCGTCAACTGCATGCTGACAAATTGTGGATCGCAGGTGCTGAACTGCTTATTGGATCCTAACTGCAGAAAAGCTCTTCAGTGTTTGAACAGATGTTCGCCGATCGATCAAGTTTGTAATTATCGCTGCATTGCATCCTACGAGAGCCCATACCTGGAGGCATTTTCGCTGTGCGTGCTGCAAAAGAACAACTGTCTTGAGTTGAATGCAGTGATCCCCACCAAGCCTGTTGTATCTCCATTGGCCATGTTCCGGGGAGAGCTGTTGAGCCATGAACTCGCAGAAGATCTCTTCGTAGGCTGGTTGGGCAAGTTCGAATGGAGCTGGCGAGTCATAGCAGGCCAGAATCCTGCTTATGATCATTTTCCTTGTCAGTATCAGCTGTTCTACAGGGGAAAGGCTAGAGGATCATTTTGGTATGAACCTGTGTTTCAAGTTCGAACTCTTGGAGGTGACTTAATTTGGAGGAGGAGGAGGTATCGCGTCCGAAGAGCAAGCATTCCTGGCACATTCTACTTCAGTGTTCTTGATAATGGGGTGGTTTCTGAGGAATATTGGACGATTGTAGACGTTTGTGAGGATCTCAGTTGGGGTCTGTTTCATTACAGCGGGGCAGCTCCGGCCGCAGGATTGTCATATACTGGGGCGGTGCTGGTCAGTCCAGACGGATATTATGAGCCAGAGTTGGGAGGGCACCGACTCAAGTCGGCATTGGAGAAATGCAGCATCATGGAGTGGGAGCTGCACATTGTAGATAACTGTTCCTGCACAAACCCTCCGCTGGGAATTCCACAGGGTTCACGTCTGCACTCGAACATTAATATTTAATACGAAGGATCATAGATGGGAGTCTGAGCAGATTGGAGAAGCTACCATGTAGAATAATCTAGAGGATTTAGTTTTAACTTCCAATTGGACACTGGTTAATGTTATAGAGAATGACAAGGGGCTGAATATTTTGCTGCATGTTATAAAATTGGCAGACATGATAAATTAAAAACCTCACTTCCACAATATTTCCAGGAAGAACTACTTTTGGTGGATGAGTAAAAGGGTTTGGATGACTAAAAGTCTAGCTAAACCTTTACAATTTGTATGCATTATATAGTGCCATCTTTTGTGTTTGTACCAATATAGAAAATTTTCTTTCTATAATAACTGCAGAATGATTATTTTATAAGATAAAAATTTGAGATAGGATATTGACTTTTAATTTATACAATAAAGCCTGGTTGTCAATTTGATATTCTTCTGGTCAGATTTGTTATGGTAAGCTATTTCCCAATTTGTCAATTGTAACATTGGGATGTTTTTTTACCAGATAAAGTACTTGAATACGCATGCCAAAGCACGTTCAGGCTATATCGTTGATATTGTGCAGATATTTAAGGTTTCCAGGAAAGATGAACTTGAATGATTCAAAAAGGTTAAAATGGATCCTTTTGTCTCACATTTTTGTATGCTTTATCTATTCTTTTATTGTACTGTTTGCCTATACAGAGTTAAAATTATTACACACTTATGCCAGAAATTCTTAGTGATTCCTTCTCATTAAAATGATTATTACTCGGTTACATTACTCACACCAAGAATAGGATGCTTCCGTGGCATGGTTCTCCACTCACAAACTGGACCAGGATCCTTTCTCAAGGTGTCCCTTTGTCGATTGAATGTTGTTTATCATTGACATTTCATGTTTACTGAAATTAGTTCCATGGAAGTTTATTTTATATTTTCTCATTTAGGAAGGTTCTATTCATTGTTGAATTTCTTGAGATTGGATTATTTTTTTAAACTGAAAAAATGTTAATAATTTCTTGAAGAATTTATTCATGATCCTTGAACATCAGGGTTGAGGATTGCACCTCCAGAAGCACCCGTTACTGGTTGCATGTTTGGAAGGGGAGTTTATTTTGCCAATATGTTTTCAAAGAGTGCAAATTATTGTTATGCATCAATACAGTCCAGCAAAGGAGTGTTGCTCCTTTGTGAGGTAAATGCCATACTGTAACTAACAACATTTATTTTTTTCTTTTGTTGATTGAAACTACCTTTTCCTACAGGTTGCGCTTGGTGATATGGCTGAACTACTATCTGCTAATTATAATACTGATCAATTACCAGAGGGGAAATTAAGGTTTGCATCAACCTTTACTAGATTCTCTATCATTGGAATTAGATTTTTTTGGCATATGATTATTGGAACATGAGACACTTTAAGGGAGATATCAACTGTATCACAGCTGGTTCTCTCTGGCAAATCTCTTCAGGTGGATATATTTTTGTCCTAGTTCTCTGAACTATGCCTACATTTCACATAAATTTTTTAAAGACAAATGTGGTTCAATATTTATGCTTGCCCATTGACGTGATTTAAATAAAATGCAATCATTTTTGTTGATTTGAAAATATTATCATCCTTTAACTTGGATGTTCAGGACAATGAATTGCCCTTGATAAAGCTATTTTGGAGCATGCTTCCACATTTAATCACACTTGCCCCATTGACTTGCTAACTGGGAGAAAGAAAATTAAGGATTAATGTAATATGCCTTGAAGGTTTAGGTACTCACTTGTACAATTGCACCATGAATACGACTGGTAATTTTTCACGTAATACATATTATGAGATACCCAATTGGAAACCATGGTCTATCTTCCTTTGTCACCTATCAGATAGAACGCAACACTTATGGAGTAGCCCTTCAAAGGATTTCCTATCAAGGACCCTCTTCCAGATGTCTGATCGCAGTTAATAATGCACAACTGTCAGTGCCTAGGATTTGATCCAGACCAATGGAGCGGCTATAGGAGGGCCTTCTATAATATTCGCATTCTATTTGGTGCCTTTTTTCTAAGTCTCATTTAGATGATCCCGAGTGATTCTATAAATTGTAGTGGATCTGTGGCACATGGACCATCTGTACATACAGTATAATAAACCATGTAGATTTTGTGGAACTTGTTCCTGTTGAAGTAATATATGCAATATATTGATTTTCTATATGATTTTACAGTACAAAAGGGGTTGGATTCACAGCGCCTAACATGTCAGATTCCCAGATTCTAGAAGATGGTGTGATTGTTCCTCTGGGAACACCAAAAAAACAGAATGGTTTCGAGGTAATATTTGATGTTCTAAAGTATTTGGTTAACTCTAAGATCACAATTTTGCTTGAAGTAATAACTACAAAACCATCTCATGAATCATGCAGAGTAGTTTGTTGTACAATGAACACATTGTGTACAACATAGAGCAGATTCGGATGCGGTATGTATGTCACTCATGTGCAGTTCAATTTCAAACATTAACTAACAGCTTCAGTCATTCACCTTTGGATATTTCGTTGTGATATCTCAAAACCTAGAGAATTTTGTTGCATTTTGTACATCATTATGGTGCCCTAAGGTTGACACTACAAGAATATCCTCGAACAACGACGAGTTAGCAATGGAATTTAGGGACTGTTTTTTTATTTCGGTCACTATTTAGAAATGGAATTTAATTCGGTCACTAATTAACGATTGAAAAAAAAGGATCAATTTTGATTGCTAAATTATGAGACAAATTTAGTGAATATTTTGGAGGCGAATTCAGCAATGGAAATAGAAATCGGTTGCTATATTTAAAGGTGATTTTATGTCTAATTTAGCAACCAAATTAAATTTTGGTTGCCAGATTAAATTATAATTCGGTCTTTAATTTAACGACCTAAATTTTATTTCGGTCGCTAATTAGTAATTGAAATAGTTTAGCAACTGAAATTATTTGCGACCTAAATATAATTTCGGTCGTTAAACTAGCGATTGAAATATAATTTCTGTTGTAAAATTAGCAATTGAATTTATATTTTAGTCGCTAAGTCAAAATTGTGATGGAAAATTTTAGGACTATTATTTTTTCTCCCAAATCAGTTGCTAAATATTTTTAGCAACAATAGTGACAGAAATTTCTGTTGCTAAATGTGAGTATTTTTGTTGTGTAAATGACTATGAAAACGTGATTCTTCTTTCATCCGAAGAACAATATAACTTTGGTGACAATCAATCTTCTGGGGCAATCTTGTTTTTTGTTTTTGTAGAAATAGATTCATGTATGTGCAACCCTACTTTATCTAGACAGACACCTTTTGCTTTTCTAGAAGCCGCCGAGTTTGTCCGAATCTATAGAGGTAGCTAGTAGAAGCTTGTGAGTGTACGGTTTGGAAATAAGGGAATGAATATGTTTCTAAATCTTATATTTAGTTGATAAAAATGGAATTAAAATTTTAGAATGAAATCAAAAAATTTAAGTATTGATGAAGTCCACTTCTTCCCTTGGTTTTTGATAGGAATGGAAATAAAAATTAAGTTTTGTACAAAAACTCTTAATATATTTATTTTTTTCATTTCACTTTCTCTCTTCTTATTATCTGTCATCGTACTTTCTCTCTTCTCATTCTCTCATCATACTTTCTCAACATATTTTCTGTCTTCTTATTTTCTCTCATCACACATTTTTTACCATTTTCTCCTTATATTTTCTCTCATCACATTCTCTCCTTATTTTCTCTCTCTTTATTATCTTTCATCACACTTTCTCTCCCATTACACACTCTCCTTATTTTTTTCATCACTTCCTCTCTCATCATGCTTTCTCACTTCTCAATTTCTTCTACCATCTCTCTCTTTAGCGATGGTCTAGTGGCTAGTGCATTAGGTGTTGCCACTATGAGGTCTGGGGTTCGAATCTCGGCATAGCCGAGGTAAATACCTCCCCTTGTGTGCTAGTCACTATTCCCAAGGTTAGTAGCCGTCCGTGATTTATCTCCTTCGTGTTGGCCCTGGCACGGGTTGGAGAGTGTATTCGTCTTTTGCCACCATCTCTCTCTTTAGGGGTGTAATCGAGCCGAACCGAACTCTTGAATGTTTGAGTTTGACTTGTTTATAATCGAGTCGAGCTCGAGCTTTATTTAACGAATATATTCATGGCTCATGAGCTTATTCAAACTTTTTATTAAGCCTAAACGAGCTTAATAAATATAAATTATAAATTTAAATATTCATTAAAAACTAAATTATATATTTAGAGAAAATTATAAATTTAATATCAAAACTATTATTTTTTTATTTAAAAGTATATTTATGAGCTTAACGAACACGTTCACGAGCTAACAAGTCGAAAATTATGAAGCTTGAGTTTGGTTTGTTTATCTTAACGAGCCTCATTAAACGAGCTTAAACGAGCTTTTATTGAATCGAGGTTCGAATAGCTCGTGAGCGGCTTGGTTCATTTACACCCCTACCGATCGACACAAAGAGTGGGTTATCATACAGCCGAGCGGCCAATGCACCATCTGCCTCAGTCGGTATGATTTGAGCGGTAGCTACAAATCCAACCAACGAAATAAAGTCGAGCGACGTATACATTTGTTCCAATCAGAAACCTGGGAGCGTATATGGTCCGATCGGACATGGAAACCACCAAAGACTTTACTGGTCCAGTCAGTCGTACTTGTAGCCTCCTTTTACTAGACTTGAGGGGGAGACTTATGATGCGGCGATATAGGGGGGCTCGCTCGATATTGGTCAACTGCCGAGGTGGAGGTCAAAATTAAGGTGGTCAACTCCAAGGTGTCAAAATGCTCGCCTATGGTGGCCGAGTGAAGGACCTTAGTAAGGCCAGTAGGGCAATTAGTGTCCGACTGGTTAGAGAATTATCTGAGCTGACCACCCGTCCAACTCGGGATAATACGGTAAGATAGGCAGATGTTCAGTGCGGAACGGTAGGACGTTGAGGAGACCGAAGAGCTTATCTGATCGGCAGGGACAAACTACTACACCCAGTCATCTTGTCTGATCGGGAGAGACAAGCTACTACATCCAATCACCGCAAGGAAGAGCATATGAGGCCGATAAAGCGGAGAAATTCCGGCCAAGCGGTTGCCCCGCTCGGCCAAGCAGCAGGACCATTGTTATATCTCTCGACATCCTTTTGGGAGATAATATCGCTGACACGAGGCATGGTCAGCAGGCGGATCGTACAGTGGAAGCTCTACTGTCTTGTTAGGGATATGCATGCCCTATTAAGGTATGACGTCAGAGACACTTTTCTAATAGATCATTTCATAAGATATAATGAAAAATGTATCCATGCCTCGAGGAGCGTGCACGTCACCCACTAGGACTCTATATAAAGGGGGTCCAAGCACTGCAGAGGTACGTATTATTTACTGTTTGCGCTTGCATTACGGTTGCTCCGCTTTCCTCTACAGTTCTGGTGACCGACTTTAGCGTCAGAGGGCCAACGCTGAGGACCCCTTCCCTGGCTCGACACTGACGTTGCTTGTTTTGCAGAGCGGGACATGGTCTACATCCAGTTAACGAAGTAGTCACGTCCCCAACTTTCCACCTTCCCATTTTCGGAGGATTAATGTATATATATATAAAATCTATTTTGTTAAGTATAAAATATTTGAAATCAAGTATATATGTGCAGTTTAATTGAGTATAATTGTATAAGATTATGTATAAATAGTGAAGTAAGTGAATTGGTATGGGTTAGGAAGTTAAAATAAATATTTTCTGATATAAGGAGCGCTGATACAATTAAAATTTTGTATGAAAATTTTAGGACTTCCTTTTTTTCTATCTTTCTATCTGTCTTTCTTTCATAAAGATAATATATTTACTTTGCAATGAATTTGCCAATCTGTCTAGATCGACTCTAAAAATATCAAAATGAAGTAGATAAAATGGATTAGATTGGGTTAGAATTACATTAAATTTGGATTGATTTAAATATAGGATTTAATAAGTTTTATTAGTGTTAAATTAAATTTTATTTTAAAAATTAATATATTTTTATATATATCAATATCGATAGGATAACGATAAAGTATTTAAATAAAAGTAAAACAAATTATAAAAAAAATATTTAATCAGATTATTTAGATTCAGTCACGTAGTTATGATTAAGTTTAGATTTAAGATTTTTAAGTTGTGTTCAGATTTAAATCCGATTCAAATTATGATGTTTTTTAAATCTACTTTAACCCTAATATGCATTCGAACTGACACTGACATTTTTCCTTGTACATAATAATACAAATGCATAGAAAACTAATAAATTTTATAATTTTTCCATAAGAAAAAAAAGGTTATGCGATGAAGAATGGGCATTGGTGGAAATCTATAAATAGGATGAATAGGCCTAATATGGGCTCATTTTATGATTATGGGCCTCAACGATGGGCTCAGAGAGAAGGGTAAATAGGTCAAATTGCCTAAGGAGACAGCTCAAACCACGAACGCGAATCGGCCTTAACTTCTCGCGTGATAGTTACTCGATTGGGGTTTCATCCGAGTGTTGCCTTTGACATGGCCTCCATGGAGATGACGGCGCTCGCGGCTTCTCCCAGCGACGAACTCGGGCAGGCCAGCACCGAGCCGACCGTTGCCGGAACCATTAACGATGCGATTGGCGGAGTTGGCGGAAAGCGAAAGAGGGACGAGGAGGCGGAGGAGAAGGGAGGGGAAGAAGAAAGTGCTCGGGACGCCGGCGATAGGGACCCATTATGGAAAACGAGTCTTTGCTCGTTTTACAGAAGGAAGTCCGGTCGAGAGGGGTGTAGCCATGGAGACTCTTGCCGCTACGCACACGGCGAGGCGGAGCTCCGCCCTCGCCCTGATAAGACGTGGGACCCGACCTCTGAGCGGGCCAAGAAGATCCTTAGGGATGGAAATGATGGAAATGAGGATTCTTTGGCGCCCGAGGTCCAAGGCATGGCAGTTGATCTTACTTCGCTTGATAAATGCCTCATTGGTCTGCCCAGGAAGTGGTCATCCGACAACCTGAAGAGCTTCCTCGATGGTCAGGTACAATGTTTTCTATAATCGCGTGTTGGATATTGCTATATTTTTTCTTTCTTCTTGGAAAAAAGTTGGGTCTTTTGATGCCAACAGTTGCTTCTCAATGTAGAAACTAGAACGTAGAGTTAGCATGGAATTTTTTTTTTTCGAGATGTCGCCTCTATATTGTTTAGTGGTATCACAGCTTATGGCTTAAAGTGTCAAGAATATTTTCTTGGTGGAAACCGGGCACATCACTGACCGGAGGTTTCCATCTCTTCCTATAATCTAAAGGGTTTGCCTAAAATCAACTATTAATTCTCGATAATTGTACTTCCCTATTGCATTTCTTTGGGCATTTTTACATGTGGCATTCCTACTGCTGCTTATGATGCTCGTTGCTCATGGTTTAATTGAATTATTTTACTTTATCAAGTTTCTGAAATTTCTTTTGTATTTTTATGCCAGGGAATTCTCTGTAAAACAGCTAAAAAGAAGAAGGGTATGAGTGTAGGTTTTGTGACATTTGACAATACGGAACAGCTAAAAAAGGCAATTGAGGTAGCTCATTCATTTTGAAAAATATCCCCCTCCCCCAAACTACATGTTCCTTTTTGTCTCATGCTTTGCAAAACAATAGGTATTGAATGAGAACGCTACATCTGGGCAAAAACAAATAAAAGTTGCTGATGCAAACCGCAGGTCTTATCAAACGAAAGTTGAAACACAAATCCCTCCAAATCAAAATAAAGGGCAAGTTGTGAATGGGGAACTATGCACCAACTATCCCATGCCTTCACACTCATTTGATGCTGATGATTCAGTTGGAAAAGATACTACCATAGCTGAAAGTTTTGCTTCAGTGACAAAAACTGCACGTGATGTGGTTACTCCATCGGCTGATATACCCTATAGTGATCAGTTGGAACAGAAGATGAAAACTCTTACTCAAACACTTAAAAAACTTGTGAGTACTGGAGAGGCAGTATGTTCAACTTTTTTCTCACTTTTGTACTAATTTTACATTTTGCAAATATTCTTTTAACACTTTTGTCCAATTTTTTCTCTCTGTTAAATGGTTGGAACTTCCTCTTGCAGACTCGGAATGCACGCAAAGCTTGTCCTCCCTCTGTTTCTTTGCCAGAGTGGATAGTGAAATCTAGGGAAGCTGGTAAATTCCTTGTCTTATTGTATATATTTTCAGAGATTGATTACGCTACCCATTAGTTTTTCATTTACACAATGCAACTGCTGGAGGAAGATTTTGCTAGCTCATTTCTAATGGTTTCATTATTTCTAATACTTGGCCCTTACACCTATTATTTATTGTCCTTAAGTTGAGGATTAGTTCTGTTTAATTTTTGTAATCATTATGTTGACTTGTTTCTAATTCTAAGTGTATGGTTTCCTTTGTTGGCTTATTTCTAATCAGGTTTGAATTTTGGTTGAGACTGCATAATTGCATGTGTTTATTGTGTCCCTAATATGATAGTGATATATCCACAATGTGCAAAGGTTTGGGCATGAACATTTTAAGTTGGTAGCAAACTAGGCCAAGGTTTCATGAACCATGGCATACCATCTGGAATGCATTGGCCTGTAATAGGACTCATACGCCACTGCACTGGAAGTTTAACAGAAAATATCCATAATACTTTCTGCACCAGTCCTGTTCTGTACAATCCATATTTGTCCAAGCAACAGTCCTGTTCTGCTTTCTGCTCCAATATTATAAACCTGGTTGAGACCCATATTCAAATTTTAACAATGAGCTTATCTAGTTCCTTCTCTCAAATACAACTAGTTATTATTCTTGCTAACAAGTGAAGTGATATACTTTTTCTCGATCCAATGATATAATCATGATAGTATGAAATGGCAGACAAAGAACTAATAAGTGGATCCATTAATATGTGTGACCTATGATTCGTGTGGAACATGGAAAATTACAATATATCAATAGCTTGAATTATGAATTAAGATTACCTTGACTCTAGATGACTCACCAAGTTTATGTAAGGTTCTTTGTAAATCCAAGCAATCAAATGTTAGTAAGTTGTTAGATCTGTGAGAAAGAGTTGGAAGAGTGTAAGGATGAAAACCAAAGTGACAAGAGAATGAATGCAAACTCAAAAGGGAAAGTGCATATTAAAGTAAGCTTAATTAGTGTCATTTTCCCCTTGCTTATCATTTCCCAAATTTCAATCAGGTGATTGGTGTTACTATGTGAGACCCTGAACCACATATCTCTGAATAGCTTTTTTTGGTCACATGTCTGTTTGACATGGCTGCTTACTCATATAATATTATGATAGAGAAATATGTGACTCAAAATGCTGAAGCTCAAACAGAAGCATGCCTAGCTAGTCATATGTACACCATTATGACAACCTTGAAATCACATTTTTGCACATGGGAGTGTAGGAATAATAAGGGTGGATCTTTTTCTCTCAGTCAGGTTTGGCAAATTCATTTGAACTTGAGACTAATGCAGCAAACAACCACCTTAAGAATAAAATAGGACATGTAGTTCCCTGTAACAGGTATCCCTTTTGTATTTGTACCTGTCAAATATCATAATGTAGTCCAATAAAATTGTGACACAACTATTCGAGAAACCTAGAATAATATCCCATAACATGGTTAAGTTAAAAGCCTAAAACTAATGGTTGGCTGTTGGTTCATCTAGTCTGAAAATTGATCACTAAATTGTGCCAGTGTTTTTATGAGCCTAATCAATTGGACTTTGTTCTTATGGAACAATTTTCTCCAAACTCAAGTCTTGCCTCGTCAACTTAGTAAATTGAGACCCAAGGTATTCCCTAATTTTGGCTTTTGAGTATCTTTACCATAATGATATGTTAAATCTAAGACAAAAATGTGAAGTTTTTAACTTCTCCTTTCATTTGCTCACTTCATCAAATGACATTGTAGTGAAAGCTCTAGTTGCTTGACAAGGAGTTGGACAATTAAACCTATTTCAGTGGGAGCCAACCAACCATACTGTGCATGAGGGATTAAATTTCTTTTGATCGGCAAGATCAATATGCAAGAGCAACTGCAGCTTGAATCTCAAACTTATACAAGAATAAATGCATCCATTTGGTTTCAGCTGTACGATGCTATTACAGAACCTTGGAATCAATTTTATCAGAATGTTGGATTTTGAATGGAATTGACAATCTATATTATACACTAAAGAGACACTTCAAGTATAATTTTAGTAGTGATACCTATTCTGTGCATTTTTTCATGAGATTTGAATAATCTAACAATCCCTTTTTCACACATCTGAAATTATCTTTTTTACACTCAAAATGTACAGGTGGTCTTCCTTGCAAACTTGAGGGCATATTGGAATCACCGTTAACCAATGGATATCGCAACAAATGCGAGTTTTCAGTTGGTTACTCATTGCATGGTAAACCAACTGTTGGCTTTATGGTTGGAAGTTTCAGGTTTGTCAAGATTATTTTTTGTATAGATAGTTCCTTGTCCATCCTGCGATTGTTGCTTTTTATAATGTGGCCACAGGGAGGGGATAACAGCAATTGAAGAACCTATCAACTGCCCAAATGTGTCTAGAATATCCTATGAATTTGCTGTGGCCTTTCAGGAGTTTCTACAGTCATCAGCATTGCCTGTATGGAACAGAATTGAGAATAAAGGATTTTGGCGTCAGTTTACAGTAAATTTATTTTTTTTCCTTGTTGACATATGCTCCTTCCTCTCATTATCTTGCTTCAGCATAAAAGTATCTTTTTTGGAGGGAAAAAAACTATAGAAATGTAGATTAATGGGCACGTTTTTAGGTTCGGGAAGGAAGGAAATCCAGCCAGGTGACCGCTAACAAAATTGCAGAAATTGAGATTGCAGAGGTCATGTTAATAATTCAGGTTTGAACTACAAGAAAAGGTTACAATTTCATAAATTTTGAAGAAAAGTTGCTTTTGTCTTTGTATGCCCTAAGGGGCATTTAGTTATTTGCAATCAATAGTATATGCAAATAGTTATTTCAGGAAAATGATGTTTTGCAACTATGTTGTTTGATTGTTTATGAATGTATATCTTTGTAATGATAATTCTAAAGGGATTACAAATGCAAGTAAACTATAAGCGTAAACTATAAGCCAATCTTTTTAGTATACTTGTAAAACAATTTATATTTTTATATTATTCTAAATTTATACAAGTTGCTGGGGTTTCATACTTTCATGTCAGCAGTAACATTTACAGATTTTAAGGCCCAAGTGTGAATGGGTTTGCAGCTTGCAAACCATTCAATGACAACCAGCAACTTTCAAATAATTCATTTGCTGTTGATGCTATCGGCAAGTACTTTGCTGACATGAAACAGCCATTATGTGTATATATGTCTGTTTATGGTTAATGGTTATACAGAATAAATGGATAGGACCAATATTCTTGATATTGGAACTTGGGGCAGTGTCGACCTTGATAATTTTTCAGTATGATTCATAATAAATACTTGTCATAATTAACCACTGACGGATAAAGATCTGTTTATTCAAACTTATATAGGTTTGTTCAACTGATGTGGATGAAGAAGTGATGAAAAATGACTTTCAGAGAATGGTCCAGACACTTGTACTTGGAGCAGCTGCTTGTTCTCCTCCACTTCCTCTCACAGTAATAGTTGTCCAGGTTTGTTGTTAACAATCCCAATTTTCCTGGTTGTAGATGCCAAGTTTGTCTAAAATTTAGGTGAAGTCATGTTTTGGTCTGTATGCCCTGTTGGTTTTTTCTGCTCTAGCTTGTCATATATTTATGATTCTATAATCATTTTAATTTTTAACTCCCATGCAGGATTATCAAGGGATATCAAATGCCGCTCCAGCTGATTGCCCTTTGATCCCATTGATGGTACCAAAAGTAGAACCAATTCCATCAGATGATAAACATGCAATTGAAGCAAGAATTCATGATTATATAAGCAATCTCTGCTTCTCCATATCACCCACAGCTTTTTTCCAAGTTAGACTCAGTTTCATCTATATTACTATTCTTATTGCCCAATTGAGGAAGTTGGTTCATCACTCACTAGGATACAGGTTAACACTCTTGCTGCAGAGAGATTGTACTCACTTGCTGGTGATTGGGCTGATCTCAATAGAGATACATTACTTTTTGACATATGCTGTGGGACAGGAACAATTGGACTCACCTTAGCCCACCGTGTTGGCATGGTAATTCCATGATATTTCACTCTGATGTTGGAGTTTATACATTTCTTTGAGTCATAATACTGTGAAGGTAGCATGCTAGCACTATTTGTGTGTGTGTGTCTGCTGCTAAACTATTGCATTTTGCATAAGATGTTGGGGAGTTTTTTATTTAAGTACATTAAAATATTGTGAGAGTACTCTAAAATTATGATGAGTTTGAGAATTGGTAAACATAGAATAATTATGCTAAAGAATATTGATAGAAAATATTGATCCCCATGAGTTTTTGTTTCTAATAATTCTTTGGTTCTTTGTGCCTTTTGTTGTTCATATCTAGTATATGTTGAAGATGTATTTTTTCAATTAGAAAACTAAATTGTATTTTAAACTTTTAAGTTTATCATTGGAGAAAACATAAACTTCCAAGCAAGTGCAAAGTTGCACTGATAACAGGAAGATTAAAGGAGGTAAAATGATTTGATTTGAACTTGTTTGCAAGCACCTTTGTCTTTCTATCCTCAAAAAGAAATTTATAAGGTATTTTTCTTATCAAAATACTAAAGTTTTCATTCAGTCACATTCTATAAACCCACAAAGAAATCTAATTCTATTATGATAATATTTGCAAGGATCTTCATATCTTGAATCTGTTATATTCAATACTTAAAATATTTAATTAATAAAACTATAACTTTTTTCATTGGCTATACAATGCACAGCTGGATTTAAAATATTTGGGCATGGCATACTTGAAAAGAAAATTGCAGCGTGTCTTTTATTCATGTTAGTGTTTGTTTGCTTGAATGGATATATAGTCTTGCATAAAGCTCAATGGAGGGATACTAAATGTTGGGACAAATGCAGCCTGATGATGCCAAATCTTTGTTTTCTTAAATTTCTACTACTTTACTGCTGTTGTAGGTTGAATACACTATGAGAATCTTATACATATAAATCAAATCATCATAGGTTGTCGGTATTGAAATGAATGCATCAGCAGTTTCCGATGCACAAAGAAATGCAATGATTAATGGCATAACGAATTGCAGGTTTGTCTGCAGCAAGGTTTGTATATTTCCATTTTACTTGCTTCTATACTAATGGAAGTTTTGAAATTGTTTTTATTTGTGTCTATTCTGCATCCTAGACCACTGTATATTTATCTCACTTGCTTTTGAATAATGCATTATTGAGATTCAAGATAATTATATCCTTCAATAGACTGATAAGTTTGGATCTTTTAGTTAAGGTGGAAAAGGCAATGTATAAGCGAGTCTACTGAATTAATTCAAGTTGTTCATTTCTTTTTTTTTTTCATTATTAACATACTATTAAATTATTTTGACATTCTGTCATTACAAATAACAGCTATTTATGCTATAACACAATTGGAGACAAAATGTAACTTGGTTCTTTGATTTCTTTTCTTTTTTTTCACTATTAAATAATTTTGACATTCCGTCGTTACAAATAAAAGCTATTTATGGTATAACACAATTGGAGGCAAAATCTAACTTGGTTCTTTGATTTCTTTTCTTTTCTTTTTCCAAGTCTTTGTGAGAATTTTTTTAATCCAATGATTTCCTCTGGAACTTGATATACACTTTGGATCCGATCCTGCATGGTTCAGTATGCCAAGGCTTGGTCAGGTGTCAGTGTCTTCTTTGTTACTTGTGTTACCACAACAAATCCTATCTATAATTTTATGACTCTATATCACATTGTCCATCTATATTGCTATAGTGTCAAGTACAGTTTTAACCAAAATTCCCTACTATTTTTTTTTTTAAAAAAAACAGATGTCTTGTGAATTGGTTTTGAATTGCAGCATCTATTTACTTTCTTGAAACTCCTGAAAACCCTTGGGTTTTGTGTTTCAAATCAATCTAGAATATGAATTTACCATGGTGTCTTACAGCAAGAAAATTGTATAAAACCCAGCTGATTCTTATGAACCTTTTTAATTCATATCGGATCCACCTTGGGAATTTGCCAGGCAGAGGATATAATGGGGGCCTTACTCAAGGAGTATCTTGATGTTCCAGAGCATAATGGCAGTGTTTATGGTATTTCTGGGATCAGTTGTAAAGGTAAGCATGACTACTTAATTACACAGTAGTACTTCTATTGAGGTTCATTACAAGTATGTTTCTTGATATTCTTTTAGTCAAATCAGTCAAGGATGAGATACTCTCATGTACAGGAAATGGTAATATTAAAAATTCAGAATTCAGCACTATCCCTGCTGATGTTGATGACATAACATTTAAAACAGGTGTAGAAGGCTCTGTTGAGGAAAAAATAAAGGGTGATTCAGTGGTATCTGAAGGTCCAGATGAGGATTTAAATGACTCTTCTGAAGGAAACTGCTCAACAGATCATAGCGATGTTACCAGGAATGATCAAGTTTGCAAAACGATGAATCTGCACATCTGCACTTCTAAAGACAAGGATGGAGCAGATATACCTCAATTTAAGAATGTTGTTGCTATTGTTGATCCACCACGAGTTGGACTTCATCCTGTTGTAAGTAGTTCTACTTTCATTACAAGTTTTACATGGTGACAGACAATGTCTAATGTCCATTGGTTTCTTTCCTTCTCTACAGACTGAGCAAGTACAAAATCCTCTACTCAGCAATAACTATATTTCCAGCTTCATTTTTCTTGCCTTTCATTATTTTGAACTATCTTACAGTTCTATGCTAAAAAGCCTCAGTTTGCCTGCTTAAAAATCAGTTTGTTTTATCCTGAAAAATTGCTCCCTGTAAAAATTGAAAGCATGGCTCTTGATTCAACTTCTTGTTGCAGACAGTAAAAAACTGATATCTTCATTTGGATTTTCAGGTGATCAAATCTCTAAGGACTCATCCACGCATAAGGCGGCTTGTGTATGACATCTCTTCTGCTATTGTCTTCACAAATGTTCTATTTCGCCCAGCTCATAGTCAATGTAACTGAAGTATTTTTTTGTTCGCTTTTGCCTGCCAACAGCTATATCTCTTGTAATCCTGAAAGTTTGGTCGCTAATGCCATTGAGCTTTGCACTCCAACTGCCAATGAGCCAGAGAAAGCAAAAGGCAATAAAGGATGGCGAAAAATGAGTAGTGCTGGCCTTGCCCGGCATCGGACTAAATCAATGCCCAAGTCAGAGCCATTCCGCCCAGTCAGGGTGTTGGCAGTGGATATGTTTCCACATACTCCCCACTGTGAGATGGTGATGCTTCTTGAGCGCTAAACATGGTTTCTTACAGAAATTTCTCATTCTACATTGCAGAGTTATGTTGTTTGATTTAGTAGGCTAAATTATAACCAGAGGGGGTTTCCATCAATGAGTTTTTGCAAGTAGTCGAGTAGCTCTTGCAGTATTCTCTGATTAAGATGTACGCTGTTACATTAGGTTCCTTTGTTTAATTTAAGCACAGCTCTGATTTTGTCTCCAGCTTAAATATTGAAATGTATGCATATAGTGGTCAAGAAGAAGAAAAAAAGAAGAGGAAGGGACTTGCGCTGATTAAAGATGAAAACAAAAGTGTGTTTTGGTAAATTGCTCAAAAACTATTACAAGCACCTCGTGCTACTTTTATTGAAGAAGACAGTAGCAAATCTTTCAACCCCTGATGGTTCATAGTTGTTTAATCTTTATACCAAACAAGATATATTAATTTGTTCAAGTGGCCATCAAGACATCGTAGTTCATCTTGGTCATATCAATTCAAAAGTTTTTAGAGTTGGTGAAACATGTGGCAGTACTGCCGAGAAGCTTCCTTCCTGCTGACTTTGGACTTGTTGTACAGTTAACTAAAACTCCATTGTGTTCATTTGGTGAGGCAAGTGGACAGATTAGGATGCACCAAATAGTAGCTGGGATTCAAGTTTGACTAATAATGATCCAGTACATTTTCTGTCTCCTTATTTTGACCTTCTTTAGATATAAAGTCTCAAGCTCATGTTTCTTTTGGCCATTATATATATATATATTTTCTTTTACCAATTTTTTTTAAGATTACTCTTGATTTAAGTGCTAGTCAATGTATGTCCTTTGATAAATTGTGTATCAGGCGCAGCCTCAAAATTTTCCCATTGTACCAGATGCTTGATCTATTGTTTCCACACCTTTATTTGCCAGAATTCGTTATGCTCTTTTGCATTCTCAAACTTCCTCATTCTAATGTTCTAGTGGACTGGAGATAAACTACCTCCCTACAGATTTGGGCTTCCCTTATATCATTTGTGGGGGAGAGGAAGTTAATGATGAGAACAAAAAAGTAGATGGCTGACTCAAAATTGATGGGACAAAGCCTCATCTTAATTTATGTGTTGTAGGGACTAGGGACCATGATGATGCTGTGTGGGGTTGCTGTTGGGATTCAACACTTGTTTCTTGCTTTCTATTGAGAGTGCCCTCCTCTTCATATTGGTTTCTAACACTCCCAACACTCCCATTAAGACTCATTGATGACACAACAAAGCTCCACCACTCTGCCCACTGCTAAATGCCCATGTCTCTCCATTTTTATTTTTTACTTCATCTGCATCAGAACCTCTCTGCTCATCGCTAAATGCTCATGTCTTTTTAATTTATTATCTAATTCTCAGGTTTCAATACTAATATTTTACATGCAAAATTCCTATCTAGGGAAAAAGTTATGACATTTCTAATGGGTTTTTGCCAGTTTCTTCAGCCAAATAAATGTCTGCTGAAATTTCGAATTGCGTGTTTTTATCGCAGTTAATGTCCAGCGTGCACACTGTTTTCCTGTCAAAGTTGGCGGCTATTTTCCTTTTAATTGCTAAATTATTTCGTCCAAGTCAAATAGATTTATTATTCTCATTCAATTAAACAGCTACTTATCTCCTCTTCTTCTGCTGCTGCTTCATCTTCTTCCTTTCCCTAATTAAAAAAAATTATCACTCAAGAAATATGTTTTTTTAGTTTTCTGATTGCATAAATTATCATCATGAATAACTAATTGGTTAGTTAATTAATTAATAGTGCCGTAGATAATTTTTGTTTTATTTTATATTGGAGGGGTCCTCAAATTTATTGTAGCTGATTATACGTGATGCGGCATGTGGGAAGATATATGCCATTATCAATTTTTTTATATTTGATTAAATTTGCGTATATTTATAATATTCTACGGTGAAGATTGGTGGGGCCAAATCTAACGGTCGCAAGTGAGCTCTGCTATTTAATTTTATCATTTTTAAGATACGCAACATGATATTAATCTTTTTCATATGTCCACTTTGAATTTAATTTGAATTAAAAGTGAGGAAAAAACCAATCTTTAAGACGGTCTTGTTTAAACTGGGCGTTAGAGCACTTTAATGAGGGGCTGAATTGTAATATTTGAGTGAATTTTGTTATAAAAAATGAAAAGGAGGGGCAGCATGAAATTTGACCACTTTGCCTGGTCAAATTACCTGATTTATTAGTCGCCCACTGCAAACTTTAATTCTTAAAATAAGTTTTTTTTTTTGAAAAAAAAGGAGTGGAATAAATAAATAGCGTCATTCCCCTCACGCTCAAGGAGTCCATTTCATGATTTTGTTTTAAATTAATGCTTATAAATTAATATTATCATCCATTTTTGCTAATTAAAAATATATAATATGAGGTGTTTTGTGGAAATAACACTACTAAAGTCTAAATCGATAGCATTTTCTTCTCCTCTCTCTCTCTCTCTCTCTTTCTCTCTCTCTCTCTCTCAGAGGAGATCTCGGTCTCTACTGCGACGAGAGAAACCCTAGCCGAAGGCTTAGCCTGTTCGACTGAAGCGTCAATTCCTTGGAACGCCGGCATGTTGCCACCTTGAGCTTCCATTCGACGTGCGCGGCGCTGCCGCCTGGATCTGGACGGCCAGGATTCGGATCTTTGGTTTTTTTTTATCGCCGACAGTCGGAGATCTCGGTTTCAGCGCGTTGGTGGTGCTGACTGAGGCTAGGATGTATAAGAACCAGCTGCAGGAGCTGGCACAACGGAGCTGCTTCAACCTGCCGTCCTATACGTGCATACGGGAGGGGCCGGATCACGCACCGAGGTTCAAGGCGACCGTGAACTTTAATGGGGAAGTGTTCGAGAGCCCGAGCTTCTGCTTGACGCTGCGGCAGGCGGAGCACTCGGCCGCGGAAGTGGCGCTCAACGCGCTCTCCCATCGCGGACCCTCCCATTCCCTAGCTGCCCGGATCTTGGTTAGTTGTACAACGTCCGCTCGTATTTTTTTTTTCCCTTTCGCTTGAATCCACGCCCAAGTAAATGGAAAAAAAAATCTCTTTTTTTCTTTTTCTGACGGATTTTGCCAGGCTCGGATTAATGGAATTAGGCTTTAAAAATCTCTCTTTTAATTTGCGTCCGTCTTTGCAATTACATTGGTTTTCAGGCGCAAATATTCCCATAGTTAGAAGAAGGTGCCTCGATATGTTCAAAAAATTTCTTTTGAGTAAAAAGGTGATCAAAATAATTGTCACAAGATATTCCGGCATCTCGACTTGTTTCTGTTAAACTGCAAGGAAGATTCCTTAGAACATATGAAAAGAAAAAAAAAAAAAGTGAAAGAATAGGATTTTCAAGATCCGACTTGTAATTTTTTTCTTTTCTTCTTTGGATTTATTTCTTCCGTCGGTTTTGGTTAAGGTAAACTTCGTCGGAACGACGACGGAGTCCTCCTTTTTTAAAAAATTCCACCTTTTTTTTCATTTACTCAAAATTATTTGTTTAACCACTTCAAACATTGTCTTGCGCGTGGTTTCCGTCAGGGTTCCGGCTGAGCTTGCTATCTCTGTCAACGTCGTTAGTCTTCTCCGTTCCCAGTCAGCACTTAGAGGAAAATGAACCTCTGACACGGTTTTCACCTAGTGGCCTCGAGTTATTACGTTAGTCTCTGAATTAATTGTCTTCTAGTGTTGTTGACTTGTCCATAATATGAACTAATCAACTATTCTCACTTGAGCTTAAACTTTTCTTGTTATGTGGGATGTCTTTCCAACCAAGACTCAACTTTGCGGTACTAATTAATGCCTTTGTTTATTGCAACGAGTTGCATGGCTGCTAAGTTTGATTTAAGTCACCGACTCGATGCGTATTAGTAATCAATTAATGAGTCTAGGAAGGAATAGGATAGGTGGTGGTTCAAATTTCAAAGAGCTGACCTTTCATGATAATGGTGAGAACATGATACTGGTTGATTTGAACTATGGTTTCCACGACTAACTGCACCAATTGAGCATGGAAGTGGATTGCAGCTGGTCAGTGGGAGCACCACAACAGATTGTCTTTGTTCGAGTGCACTAGTGTTTGGATGGATGTTGGTGGAGTTATTTGTGGATCTATTGATTCATTTTTTTTATAGTGGCGTCTTGCATCAACTTTTCAAAGCATAATTATTGAGGAAAAAGACTTTAAAGAGGATCAAATATGGATTAGAACATATATGATTGAGATAGGATTACAAATAATTCCTTTATTCTTTGAGAATTGCAAAAGCTATAATTGCTTAAAAAAGGAAAGACACGACTTAAATAGTAGGTTAAAAATTGCAAAATCGTTCATTTTCACACTCACTCTTTGCTATACTAAGTCAGTTTTCCTCTCTTTTATGATATTTGAATTTTCGAGTCCTAACACAGTTTGCCTAACTATCTCAGTGGTTAGAGGGGAATTGCACCATAATACATTTAGAATACATCAAAATATCATTATGGGAATCCTGCTTTTATGGGGTATCATATCATTTGCTTTTGAAGCTTGGTAACCATAGGCCAAAGTTTCATGCATTCTTGAATTAGTTCTTTGTGATATACAATATCTTTGATGGTGTTTTTCCAAGTTATGAGAGAGCCTCATAAACAATACGAAACGGACAGCAGGGAGGCCTTAAATTTCTGTCTTGTAATTGTTATGCTGCATACGCTTCTGCGGTACTACGACATGCCCACTACTCTTTCTAATTCAATAAGTTTCTTCACAGGATGAGACGGGAGTTTATAAGAACCTTCTACAGGAAATTGCCCAGAGAGTTGGGGCACCTTTGCCTTCATATACAACAGTCCGCTCAGGTCTTGGACATCTACCTGTTTTTACGTGCACTGTGGAACTTGCTGGAATCATATTTACAGGTGAACCAGCTAAGAACAAGAAGCAAGCGGAGAAAAATGCTGCTTTAGCAGCATGGTCTTCACTGAAACAATGTAAGTTTTCAATAATGCAGATTTGCTTTTGTGAATGTACAAGTGCATGGAAGAGTTTCTTCAAGTTATTAAATCTGTTATCACAAAAAGGCATTGGAGAATAGTTTAATTTGTATCATCTCAAATTGCCCTTTCTACTTGTCAAGGCTGTTCTTAAGTAACAACACTTGACCTTTTCATGGATATTATGATGAGTTCGTTTATAGTCCGTGCTGGAAGAGTGCCTTTGGAGTTTTCTATGCTCTTGGTGAATCTCTGCTATGCAACCTTCTCTGAAAATGTTCAAACATGACAATAGAAGACGAGGAACTCAGCCTTCAGGACTCCAAAGGAGTCTTGCTACATGGTTATACCCTCTGGACTAAAAAATGTTTGGGGCAGAGCAACAACTAAAATGGTTCAAACACTTTCTTTCAGGTTCCTGGTTTAGCCGGCTAAAGAAACCAGTCTAGCTGTTTCAAAAAAGGCTTCTTATTTTTTTAAACAAGGATATTCATTAGGTTTATTTATTAGAAAACTTTCAGTATATTTGAAGCTGATTATATTGGAGTGAATCTACCTCTTTCATTGCCTTCTTTTCCCTCACTGTGCCTCAAATGTGTAAGATTCACATCTGCAACCCACAGTGATGCTGTTATCATTTCATACCTTCACTTTAGGTCTCCAATTACGAATAGTCTAGTTCAACAAATTATGTCCATTCCTAAAAGGGTAGCCCGGTGTACGAAGTTCCCGCCAATGTGAGATTTCGGGGAAGGGTGTATTGTATGCAACCTTACCCGACTTTGCAATAGGTTGCTTTCGATACTCAAATCCGTGACTTCAAGGTCATATGGTAACAACTTTATCTGTGCCAAGGCTCTCCTTCCTATTGTGGTAAATTTTGGTGAAGAACACAAGGGGATGGAACTCCACTTAAAATGATAGTATTAGTTCAATGGAATTCCATGCAAAGTTGAGTATATATAAACTTGAAGCCCTCTGGTAAGTTATAACTAATTGATTTATTCTGGTTGCCTAGCAATTTACAGTTGGTTTGCATAAGTAGTCTACTTTTCTCCTGATCAAAAAGAAAATAAAATGGTGTTTTGTCAATTAATTTTATGAAGTTTTTGTTTCTCAAATCATGAAGTGCATGTAGAGATGAATTATAACTTTTAAAACGGTTTGCCAATGAATCCACCTCTAGCTGGCCGCTGGATTTCAGTAGGCACTATTTGAATCAACTCTTGTACATGCTATATGATTGAGCTTCTGTGATTACTTTAAACTCTGGAAATTTTTTCTAATATCACATCATGACATTGCAGTGGCAAAGGTGTCAGCAAGCTCATCAAATGAGCAGACAAACAACGACGAGCAGGAGCAGATAACTATTGCCCGAGCTCTTCTCCACTACCGCCTAAAGGAAAAGATGACCATGGCCAACGACCCTAATGCAACTCCTTTTCCAAAGAAGTTTCCAATCCAACCCGACAAAAGACCCTCTTCACTGCAACCTCCATCTGTATCGAAAATACTACCTCTCATCCGTCAAAAATCTGCTCCAAGAGTCCGTGCGACATCCCCTGGAATAAAAGATGTCACTCGAACATCCACCTACCAGCAGGGTGAGTACCAAACTTTTAGGCCCCAACATTTCCCAGTTCGAGGAGCAGCACCATACTTTCCAGTTGGGCACTTCAATAGGTCTTGCCATGGCATGGCACCTCCTGTGACAATTAGGACGGCTGTACCAGTTTTCTCAGCCCCGCCGCTTCAGCCACCAGCATCACAGGTGTGCCCACCTCCTCCCCCTGGTATTGGTCACACTCAAATCCGCTTGGCTTCCCCTGTTCGCATTCGACAAGCTGTGCCTGTCTTTGCTACTTCGCCACCAATCCCACCTGTGACTACTGTGATTGCATCTCAATCAAAGGAAGGAACACCAGCCTTAGCATCCTCTCCTTTAGTTAAGGAATCTGCATCAGCTAATGCATCAGGCCCACCTGTTCAGGTAAAAGAATCCATGACATTGGCGAAGGAACTGTCACCTGTTACTACCCCAGATATTCCAGTTCTTATAAAGGAACCTTCACTCTCAGTTCAGATACATGAACCTTCAGTTGTTCCCATTGCCTGCCCTCCAGAGAGTTCCATCCCAACCAAAGACACTCTGGATGCTCGTGATGCAAAGGACCTGGCAGAGTCTGAATCTACTGCAATGGAGAGCCTGAGACGACTAGAGATATGAAGACACCAATAATCATCTTCTGAGTTTGTAATTTGCTTCATTTGTCGCTTTAGGGTGTTAGGTTACACGCTACTAGGACGTTAGCAAGTAGATGCAATCTCAAACTTTAGGCCAATTCACTCAAGGTGAAGGCATGCATTAACATTAATGGATATTTGGTTCGGTTGCCTTCAATCGCAGCAAGGGAAGTTTGTCCTCTGTACAATGAGTTTACTTATGTTGTCTAATGTTGATGATTGCCTTCAGCATCTGGGAGTTCATACGATCCGTGGGACTAGCAACGGCTAATCAAGAGTGGATTCTTGTTCTCGGATTTTAATTGATAAATTTATCTTGTTCCCAATCGAAAGGTATATTGGATAATTTGTGTTCAAGTTGGCTTAAAATGTCAGATGTCTGTATGTCTGGATATCTGTTAAATCTATCAACTTAAGTTGTAAATTCATAATTAAAAAAAAAATGGTGATACTCGAAGCTGCTTTAGATATTGAAATTTAGGGGCTTATCTTTTTATAGTAAAATAGTGAAATCGTTCTTTCTAAGCGGGTTAATATCATTAGTCTCATCATAAAATAGAATCTAGTGATCTTTTACCTAGGAAAATCAGGTATCTAATTAGATATTTTATACTCGTTAACATTTAATCCTAGATCGGCTTTTTACTAACAAGAGCTGTCAGATTGTTTTTAGTTACCAAACTAAATATCTTAGTTTTAAAACTACAGACAAAAAAAACTTAAAAGAGTGTCATTCCCTTTCTACTCCTCCCGCCAATCTTCTAAATCACCTCCCTCCGAACGTCATTTTCCAATGCATCCAAGCCACATTTGTTAGGTTTAAATTTAAATTTAATAAAATGGTTCAGATGCATGCGAGATTCATTCACCTCTTTCTTAATTCGTGGAAATCCATTATCATCGTCCGCCATCGAAACCTTGCCTTCGTGTGTCCCGACGTTCAGGTTTTCCGACGGAATTCACACAATGTGTCCCTCTAAGGTGATGTCAAGGCTTTCCGACGAAATCCACACATCTAAGGCGATAGACATTAAGGGTCTCCGACGAAATCCACATAGAGGTATGCCCATTCAAGTGTTTAGGGTTTTGTTCACCTAAATACTCTCCTTTCAAAATGAAGTAAGAAGGTGCGACAACAAAGGTAAGTATCAAGAACTTGCTCAACCCATATGATATATCCAGAAATCATAGGATATATCCAGAAAGCGTTTGATATGAGATCATCATGTTGGCCTGATATGGTAAAATATCAAGTCCTCTAGAACGATGTGAAGCTCGATTTGGAAAACATTCCACAGTTTTAATTTTATTGTTAATAAATTAAATTTGTAAAAATTATAGGTTGTAGTTGCTTTTGGCTAGAAACTATATTGGAATAGTGTGTTAGAACACTTCAACAGTTTTTTTTCGACCATTCACAATCAAAGGAAGGCATCATGGAGCTATTATTTTATATGATCAACACATAGTGATGATCAAATAGTCTCTCTTTTGTATTTTCTTGGGCATACAAGAAATCTAGCATATCTATGGTATACTGGTCAATATATTTAAAAATTAGGATTTAACCTCTCAAACCTTTAGATTCTCAAGTACAACTTCCCGTTTTTAATAATTTATTTTAAGCAACCAAATAGTTTTAGAAATTTAATGTCTATTTTTTTTTTGTTTACATTTTGGTATGTAAAAACTATCTTATAATATAACTATTAATTTGTGATTTTCAGGTGTACCTGTTGCATTTACACGAAGAGACGTATCTTTATTGCTTGGTATTGCAGACCGAGGTGCTTCGGTTCCTTTGAATTCAAGTCAAGCATCGGGTGACCTTTTTCTTGCTCATTTCTCAAATAACAAACCCATAACTAGATCAAGAATTTAGGAGTTGTTGAAATTTTATTCCAATAGCGTTGAAGCATATGCTGATATTTTATTATTTTACAAATTCTATATTTTATATATATTTGTCTGTATCTTATTTTCTTCTAGTACGTATAAACTTTTTTTAGGTCTTATAGATATAGTAGATGATTTTGAGAATCTTGGTAGATTCAACTGGATTGAAATTATCCATCAATTTATAGCTCCACAATTAGCTATGATTGGGGATTTATTTTCATCAACTCAGACATATGACCCCAACACCACCACACTCCCTTACCTAAAGGGATTTACTGGTTCTAGTTGTGAGTTAATTTTGGATGTTAAATTTGATGATATTTTGTAGACATTTATGAGTATGTAACACAAACATTTTAGTAATCAAATATGCAATCCATGGCTTCCAAGAAGCATCTTAAGGGGTCGCTAAGATCTTCCTTTCCTTCTCTCCTAGCTTTGAATTTTGTATGATTTTGTGATCCTGTTGTTGGTAGCTTTCAATTTTTTGACACATCGTTTGGAGTGGCATGGTAGATAATCATGAGGTGAGTTGCTTGTTTCATAGATCAAGATATTATAGAAAGATTTATGGTAAAATTTACAGGTTCAGATCTGTGAAATCCCTTTGTTGTAGCAAAACAGGTTCAAGAGTGTCGATGAAGCTCAAGAATTATGTAAGAGATGAATACTAGACCACAAAAGACTTTCATTCATAGTGTGGAACTATCTTCCTTGTTTCATGTTATATTTGGGAAATACCTTAAGACAATTGTATTATGGTATGTACTATTTATTTAATAAATAGAAATTCACTATTCGAGTACACATTCTCTATGTGTATGATTGGATCTTAAATTCATTTACTGAATATCTGTAATACGATTAATAGCATGAGACAACTTGTGATTGGATCACAGCTAGTGAGCATCTTTACATATGTAATTATGAATGTATTGAAATACTCCCTAGTTATTAAATTGATGATTTCGGGCAACATCAATTTTGTGAGCCTAACACGTGTTATACTCTTTCGTTTATCCAATCAATTGCTCCTCACTGGCAATAGACATTAGGATGTTGAGTTAAACGTGGATGCTTATTATGATACCTAGTTTATTGGAGTGATACACTATGATACTTCATATGATTCTCTATATATATAGATATGCCAATGAAGATCTCATTGCAGCTCTTGTGCAAGTTTCTTTCGACTTAAGGTATTCAAGCCATCTTAGTCATAGAGATTTATACTTTGACATCTTAAGCAAGCATCTTCTTAGAGGTGTGGACTCGGAATGATTGAGTATATGTTAAAGTATCTGAAGGTATTTGAATAGCCAATAAAGGATTCATTACTCCTTATAAAGAGATGTATACCCTATGACCATTTGTCAGAATTATTACTTAAAAGTCTTTAGCCAAAGTATTAGTCGCTAAGAGTATGATACTCTTGGACACATATCTGAGTAATTTGAATCTGCAAGATAAGAAAGTATTACTTGGACTAGATGAGACGTAGTCAACCTAGTGGGGATTGATATATAGACTATGTCCTAAACCAAGTGGGTATAAGATAAGTGAAAGGAACGAGACATGATTCATTATAGTTGTTGAAGAGTTTAGAAGGTAGTTCTAAGATTTTTTGGTCAATTAAGGGTCATGATGTACTACTAGATGTTACTCACGATCAATCCATGATTAATGGTTAATTATGGGCAACCAACAAAATCAAGAACCTATTGGGTTATACATATTATAAGTTTATTTGAAGGACTTAAAATGAGTTTAAGAATTGGATTTTCAGATTGATAGAGATTGAGTCTGGTTGAACCAGACGAATAACAAATATGGAACACATTTTGTCAGAACGAAAGGACATATGTGTTTTATCTTTTAAAGATGGTTTAGATCTTCTTTGGATTAATTAATGAACCAAATTGGTTTGGTTTTAATTAAAAGAGATTTGGTTATTGAACTAAGTGGTTTGGTTACTCAACCAAGTGGTTCGGTTTTGAACCAAACTTAAGCTAATGGTATGTATTACAGTTTAGTGGATATGGATTTGAATTTGATCAAAACATGATGGGAGATTTTTAAAAGATTTGGATGGGAAAGAAAATAAATTTAATTTAATTATGAATTAATTTCTTTATCTTATTTTCTTTTCCTTTTATTCTCTCGTTCCTCTCCGTTTTGTTGGTACAGTTTGCACTAACGATCAAATTCATGTTTTGATGAATGAGAAATGAGTTAAGTTAGGTGTATTTGTGATCTAAGTACTTTATCAAGTGTGCAGCAATTGACAGGTCAGAAGAACCTGACATCAGGCTGAAATCTAGCTAGGTTCGAGAAACCGGATAGTTGGTTAGATGTCTAAATAGGTCAACAGGCTGACCTGATATCTGGCGAGATGTTCGATTGGGTCTGCAGGACTTGACAATCGACAGAAGTCCAGTTGGGTCTTCGTACTTGACAACTGGCATGAAGACCTAGTGGGTCAAGAGGCTAATCAACTAACTGTAAGTTGGTAAGTAAAGGTAAGTCACTGGAGGAGAGTGACTCGATGAGGATGCGCCCAAGTTGAGGGACAGGAGGCATAAGTCTAGTTTAAGTCCATTTTAGACCCCTAAACTGAGACGTTGACTAGATCCTGGTCTCAGGGAGACATAGTATAATTACTACTCAGTATTATTGTACTAACACTTGTCTTGCAATTTATTATTTGATTTATTGGACTAACACGCCTTGTAGGGAAAGAAGAGTACAAAAAGCGTTGGGTGAACAATACTCGAGGTGCCTTCAAGGGGATG
>JBBMJZ010000067.1:19568962-19601028 GCA_037833815.1 Zingiber zerumbet | reverse complement strand
CATGCAAAATCATTTCCTTTGAACTATTTTACACCCTTGCTAAACCATGCAAAATCTATGCTTGAGATTTTAGATTACTTTTTTCATATGTTGTCAAATTGATGTCTGAAGATGAGAGCATACACATAGAATTTGATGAAACTATGTTTGGATGTCCTAAAAGTGTATGGTTGCTAAGATAAGATATCTCACATTTTATAGAGATGAAAGAGATAGGCGCTAGGCAAATTTTGGTTTACATGGGGTATGCTTGTCTTAAATACAATATTTGTTCAAATGCTATGCTTTGTTTGCAATATTTATTCACATGCTTTTGCTTTGATTTACATGGAGTATATTTAGATTTGTCATTACTTTATCATTACCTTGCAATTATCTTGTAGTTACCTTTACAAATACTTGAAGAAAGAAAATAGAGCTGAGTATGTCTCATTTGTGGATCCTGGTCACATACCAACATGTGGTGTGGGTGAAGAAGGCTGTAAATTGTCACAACATATTGCTGATCAGTTGAGAGCATCAAACAAAGATAGTATCTGCTTCATTCCATACAACACTGGGTAAAATTTTAATTATTTATCAATTCCTACTATATACTAGTCAATGTTATATTTTCATTTGTCCAGGCACCATTGGATCCTGACTATAATTAATAAAGATTAGAATATGATATATTTATTGGACTTTTTGAGTAATAGGAACCGAGATCATGCTTGGCAAACTATTGTGACTAAGTAGGTAGTGGATTATATTGATTGTGAATATATACATTAAATTCATTAGAGGTTGCAAAAATAACTTTATATTTTTTTACAATGTAGTGGGGTCAAGTTATATAATGCATCAAGGGGTATTTCAAAAGGACATGGTTTTAAACAATTGACGGTATGTATTGTGACTATATATTTAGATATCAGTTAATAATTCTTATTATTTGGATCATAACTTATTGATGACATTTTCAATTTGATTAGGGTAATCTAAAATAAAAAGGTAGTGTTGAATGTGGATATTGTATAATGTGATACATGAAAGAGATAGTCTTGGATGAATATCCCTAATTGGAGATGAAGGTGAATTTCTTCTGTATAAAATATCTTCTTTATGAATAGTGAATCATTTTACATTGACTCTCAAACTTCTGTTTATGTTTCAGTTTGCAACATCAAAAAACAAACAGTATTACAATCAATCTTAGTATGATGAAGTCAGAAGTGAATGAAGTGAATTTGTCTACTTCTATATAAGTGCTTAAGTGTAGGTTGTGATATAAAATTTGGATTGTATTTAGAGATTTATGGATATACAAAAACTTTTGGGTTATGGTTAAACGTGTCTTTTATGAATACACTTTTGGATTGTATTTGATACATATTTATGATATATTTGTTTAATTTTGATAGTGAAAAATATTGTGTCGTGGTAACATATTATCATATACTCTTTTAATCAATTAAAATTGTATTGTAGTAAAATATTATCAATTACTTCGATGGTACGAATAAATGATAGAGTAATACAACACAAAATACTTCAATAAATTTAAATAGTGGCATAGTTAAAGAAACTATTTACTTCACTATTGATCAAATTTGGAAAGTAGTTCGTATTAATTACTTCGCTACATTTGAATTTTTTTATTGTAGTAAAATATGCTCTATTACTTCTATACTACGATGAAGTAATACGATAATAAATACTTCGACTAAGTCAAATTATACAGAAGTAAAATAAAACATTTACTATACCAAAATTCAAAAAATGTGAAGTCGTATACATATTTTACTTTGTCAAATAACGTAACCTATGAAGTAATATATCATCATTTACTTCGGTATTTTTACTGGTCTTGATGAAGTAATAGAGCTTTTTTACTTCGAAAACGGTTCAATTTTGAACCGGTTTTGAACCGGTGATAGACTTCGGTAATGTGTGGTGAAGTAAAAAAATTACCCTTTTACTTCACGTGCGTCTACTTCGGTAATTAATTACCTATTACTTCGGATAATATCCGAAGTCTATTAACGATTTTCACATAGTGTGAGATTGATGATTTACAGAGGCAAGTCTTAGTTACTTAATATGTAGCGGCGACGACGCAAAATCTTGAATATCGTGAGATCTCATATCGTAGATCTATGTCTACATTCAATAACCCTTATCAACAACGGACTATATACCTAGAACGTTGTGGTAGGGAGGAAACTTATGAAAGCTTGGGTTTTTGAGTTAGGGTATCTCCAATGCAAGATTTTTAAAAAGGTTTGAAAAATAAAAAAACTGAATAAAAAAGTTTTAATTATTGTGGATGCAAGGTTTGAGCTTTGTATTTCAAGAGCAGTAATGAAATTTTAAAGTTGCTTTTTTCTTTTAAATTGATGTAATATGCATGTAACCATGCAATTACATATTGTTAATTAGACCATACAAAAATTATTTATAACTCTAACTATTGGAGTTGTTTTAATAGGTTTTAGAATATTGATGTGGCATGATGTGATATATTGGGATCATAAAAAAAACTTTTGTGGAACTCTAACTATTGGAGATGCTCTTAATCTGTCTAGGTTTTTAGGTACGTGTGCCCCCTTAAGGCGTGAGAGAGAGTCTCTCCCTATACATGTTCACAACTCTCATTATTGTGATTCATTATAAACTAACCACAAAACCACAAAACTTGAACTAAAATCTCTTTTACAATGGAGTCTCTTGCTTCAATAACTTTGTATTAGTTATTTAGATAGTTGCTACAATTATTTTAAAGTGATTTTGATCGATTTAAAATTATTTTAAAGAAGTTTAAATAATTTTGATGAAGTTAATAAAGAGTATTTTGATTTAATTATATTTAGAATTTATGATTTAGGGTTCAAAATTTTAGAATTTAGGGTTAAACTATAATATAACTCTGTGTATAATAATTTTAATTCAAATATTTTTACGTTTTAGCATTTATTCGACAGCTACTATGTGCTATTGCAGCTACCGATAGCTGCTACATAATTATAGCTACATCCTAAATTTTAAAATCTTCAACTTTAAATCCTAAATTCAATACGGTTATATAAAAAAAAACTCTTTACAACCCTAATTACAATCATTTAAAGTTTATTAAAACTATTTTAAATTAATTAAAATTACTTTAATCTCGTTATAACAACTATTTAAGTAGTTGTTACATAGTTTTATCAGGTGTTACACATTGTAACAATTATAAAGTGTAGAATAAATAATTGTTATTCCTATAATAATATTGAATAAAGAACAATGTTGTAAATTAGTTGATAATTATATATTGTAGCAGGTAACTATTAGTGGAAATAAAATAAATTCTCGAAATATGTTGGGGTTTTTTTACAATGAAATGTCCTTTTGATAATCTGTATAATTTAGTAGCTCCTTAAATTTTTTAAACTTGTTTTTAAAATTAACAAGAGTATTAACTTAAATTAGACAGTGGAAAAGATCAACCCACCAACAAATAATAATCAATTTTTTATCGGTAAATACATTTCTAAAATATTAAAATTATGTATTATAATTTTAAAATGATCAAATTATATACTTATTTTTAGTTTTACTTTTGTCCTTAAATTAATTTGATGAAACAAATAAAATAGAATTAATTTAATGACGAGAATAAAATGAAAAATGGATATTTGATTTAATAATTTTAAAACTAGGGTAAGGGTATTTTTAAAACTTTTCTAAAGTTCGGTAAAAAGGTGAGTAAAAGTTATTCGCCATTGTTGGTGAAGAGACGAGACATGAAGATTGTTTCCCTTAAACAAATGGTTGGCCGTGGCCCGCTCCGGCGCCGCATCATCAATGATTCAACTCTGCGGCTTCTTCGACGGAAGACCGTCGGGGGCGCTGGGTGATGTCGAGGTCAGTTACTTGGTTTCGCTCACAATGGCATTAATTATTCACCCCCTGATTTTAATCCGCACGCCACCTACTTCTACTCTCTTTGTCGCCGACGACCACTCTGTCTTTTTGGAATCTTGTTTCCTGGATCGGGATTTAAGTCTTTGCGCCATGGACCCGGAGGAGGAGCTGCCATTGGAACTCAAGGATTTCAACCTCCTCTTTCATCGATTCCTTCCAGCACTTGCCTTCATCCATGGCTGCACAAGTTAGTGCGTCTTCTCTCCGTAAATTTCATATATTTTTTTTTGTTGCTGCTTTTTCCATTTTTTTTTTGTCTGCGTATTTGTAAGTAAATCCATGTTTGATTTTGGTGCTTCTCTGGTTCATTTTAGGAGGAATACATTTCCTTTTGGCAACCATAAAATATATTCTTTTTCGATGTTTGGAATATCTTTAGGCTCCGGCGGCGAAGTATTCGGCTACCCAGTTAGGTGTTCTATCTTTTTCTTCTTGATGGGGTTAAACCCTACTGAGCTGAAGGCTTAACTCGAAGCTTAATCTAGGGCCCTAGCTCAATGACTGACACTAACTATAAGGGTGGGCGTACAAGCCATTGACAACAACAATAAGCCAATAATGCAGAACTAACAAGGACGGTGGCATATATGTATGTGTTTGTGTACATACATTGCATGCATGTGCATACATTGTCTCAGAGTTTGTAGCAGAAATCCCGGATTAGTGGGGTGGTCGTTTTTTATTTTCTATCTAGATGTTATTTCTTTTTTATCATCATAGCTATTATTTTCTCCAATAATTATGGGAACTACCTCGATTGCTTAATTAAGGACCAAAGCACTTGTATTTATACCCTTAGAATAGTGGAATTGATAGCCAAGTCATTTCAACTATATTTTCCTTTCATATTATCAGAAAAACATCTGACCCTTTTGGTTGTACCTACCGCTGAAACAGTAGCCCAAACGACAACAAATTCTGGAGCTTCACCCTCCACTGTCTTTATCCTTTGTTAATCATTTTTTGTAGATTTCCAACATAGACTGAACCTAAAAAATTATGAGGAATGGTTAGCCTGGTCCTTCTCGTAATTAGAGGCAAAGGGAAGTATGGCTATCTTTCTAGAAGTTTCTAACCTCCATTTGTTAATGCACCAACTTCCTGAGCATAAGAAGAAAAGAACTTCGTTGTCAAGGCATGGCTGATTAATTCATGGAAGTCAAAGGTTTGTTGAGCCTTCCTCATTTTAAAACTTCTTAAAAGATTTGGAAGGTTATCCAAGAAAAGTATTCCAATCATAAAACACATCTTCGTGTTTCAAGGTTCACTTTGAATCCACACAACACAACAAGGCAATTTGTACTGAGTATTATAGAAATGGATCTCTTTCATGGTCCAAAGTAGGCTATTGGTGGTCTAAATTAAAAACCAAAACTTTGCAAGAGATGAAACCTAGTTGATTTCTAGCTTCTGGAAGTGTTGGAAGCGTTTTAGGGACAAGGAGAAGTTACGTAACCCAACCTTATAATTTCAAATAAGGCGACTCAAATGACTATTTTTGCTAGACTTCAATTAACTTAAATCATCTCTAATTAGTTAGATGTATGTATAGAAACCTTATCAACTAACGGCTAAATGCTAGTTGACTTAAACACCACTTTATTCAACAACATCAATGTATAGTCGACTCAAACCAAGTTTAATTAACTCAAAAGGCTAAGACAACAAGAGAAGTCCAATCCCCACTTATGTTTCCAGTGCCCAGTTGTGAGGGAGCTTTGGGACAAGGTACAAGGTTGGTTCCATTGATTCCTAGAGTCCTAGTAGCTGCTCGATGTTGCCTGTCAGTTTGCATGTCTAGAGTGTAGTAGCTTTGTGATGGCATCTTTCATTTCATTTCATAAACCTCTAGACTTGTAATGATTTTGTGATCCTTGAGATCTCTTTATATATATAAAAAAAGGCTAAGACAACAAAAAATATTCACCAATGGCTAGTCTACCAGTCAATTTAAACCATTTTCAATTGACTTTAATGACTAGTTTACCTCCAATAGATAGGTTTTCAATTGGCTAAATATCTCTCCAATTGACTCAAGCCTAATAGAGAGCAAACTATTTTGAAACAATCGAATAGTTGGTAGTCTCAACAGATTTAGTTGTCTAGTTACAATCAACTCCTGAGTAGACTCAACTTTAGTTAATTGACAATAATCTCCAGTTGACTTTATCTGTTCAAAGATCCCAATTTAATTCGAGATCAGGTAGAAATGTTGACTATGACCCACTATTCTTTGGCTGTACAAGCCACTAAGTAGATTACCTAAAAACACATAAAAAAGTGCATTCCCTTGTAATTTCTCACATTTTACATATCTTCAAAGATTCAATGTAGTTGATGCTTCTTGTCCATATATGACCTTCGGTCCCTTAGATTCTCTAAGTCTTGCATGGTTGTTTTATGTCATCCTTCTCCTTACTTTCAAGTTCACTTTGTTCTGGGCCTTCAAACCATTGAATCAACAACCAACATGACCATGTGATCACCACTCGATTCCGTCGAGTTATGGTCTTTCCCACTCCATTAACCTCAACCTCTTCATCCAATAATCTTCTAACTCCACTATCTTAATTTACGAGTTTTTCAAGTTCTATGTGCAACCTGCCAAGTTCTTGATCAACCATGACCTCTTGCTGCATATACAATGCGTAATTTAAATCCTTTATCAATTGCATCAAAACAATCTAGTCGAAGTCGACTGCATAGAACATCATTGCACCAGCATCTTTGACTTCCTTTAAAGAATTAATGCTGATCTCGATAAAATCCATAATTGTTTTCTAGGCACCAACTCTCTTCTCTCTCCTTCAAGTCTGTGCTGGATTTGAAGAGACACGAAAAGGATCATGTTCAGCCCCTCAATAGACTCCCAATTTATGCTGTTAACTTTAAACATGAGGTGAATCCCTTTAATGGTGTGATCACTGCAATGAACCCTATCATACTAGGGAACTGGAAAATATACAATAAATCAACAAATAAGAAGCCAAAATATAAGAGAGAAGGATTATTCAGCAATTGCCAATATAAATGCTATTGAGGTGGGAAAAAGTATAAGCTCGAACCACTCTAATAAACTTGCAAGCTGTGAGTCAAACCTAGTTGATTATGGGACATGACACTTCTACCTCCAACCTGATGACTCTCATGATCATCCCTCATGATTTTTGTCCAGTAGGAGACAACTTCATTTGGTGTGCATGATTAGAACAGATAGCTTAAATAAACAAGATATGTCAAATGAGAAATCACAACCAATGACACTGCCAATTTGATAACCATCTTATAATTGGAGGCCAAAATTAACTAGGGGAGTGAGGGACATTTTCAAGATTCTTAAACCAATTTATGATGTCTCAACACCTAGAATATTTGTTTGTACTTAACACTTATCTAGAACTCTCTAGATTGAACATAGATAATCTCGATACATAATATAGAAATAAAAAAAGAATTTGACCCAAGTACCTTGCTAAAATTTTGAACTATATGAAAACAAACTCTTCAAGTAAATTGGAATTACCTATATCCTTATGCTATTTATATAAGATCTAGATCTACTAATGAAAAAAATATACTTCACATACTTTCAATGTTGTCTTCATGCTTGATATCGATTAGGGATGGCAATGGGGTGGATTCAGGCCGAGTTTGGCCAATCCCAGAACCCGCCCTATTATAAAAAAATGGACCCGAATCCGGACCTGACCCGCTTAGTTTTTCAACCCGCCCCGACCCCGCTCAAAACCCGGCAGGACTATAGGGAGTTGAACCCACCAACCCGCTAAGGTTAAAAAAAAATACAATTCAACAATAAGTTATTATTTATTGTATATTTTATATTATATAATATAAATATAAAACATATATATATATATATATATACACGGGGTTCGGGGCGGGTTTATTGAAATCCGTAACCCGCTTTTAAACCCGGTCAACGGGTTTATACCCGCCCCGTAACTTGTTTGACTGGGTTTAAACCCGCCTCAAATGGGGCGGGTTTAATACAGGGTTGGGTTTAAACCCACCCCATTGTCATCCCTAATATAGATACAAGATGAAAGCTTCACTTGCTTATTTGTCTCCAATTTAATTTATTCAATTTTAGTTATCATGACCTATAATGGATATTAGAACTATAAATCGACAATCAGAATCAAATTAAAATTGTTATTAAATATTAAAATCACATGATTGATCTAATATAACAACCAAGCCTTATCCCACTAGGTGGGGTCGACTGATTGATCTAATAGAGGAACCAAAATTATTCAACAATCTTTTCCTTTTTATTATTTAATAATATGCATAATTTGTAGTTGAAAATAATATTTTATGAATTAAAACAAGTAGTTAAAATATACGAGATCAAGTCTTCCAATTTTTAAGCTAAAAAACTAGATCCCCCACCCCAATTAGACAACCTCCCCCAATACAAGCATCCGCTAGAAATGCAACACTTTCGATTTATGGATGTGTTATCTATAAGGCCTATCTTCTACTTTAGATGAAAAATGGGTAGAGTTTCAGTTTGAACATGAACATGATCATACAAATATCACATAACATGTATCAAGTATAAATGCTAAACATATGCGAGCAATGAAATCGAACATGTATCAAGTATAATTGATGAAAATATATAAGCAAATAGGCATATGATATTAAAATAATCAAATGAACATGGGTTCTAATATCAAAATAATGAAGTCACAAGTGAGCATAGATCATGTTATTAAAATAATGAAAACTTGATAAATTTATACCTTTATCTCTCCCACTTAGCGTACCATATATTGAAATAATTAAAAATATGTACGAGGATGTAATGACTAGAGTGAAGACTCTAAACAGATTAACCGAACGATAGGGTTACATCTAGGATAAACTCTAAGCCCTTATTTTCTTACATTAATCATGGATTAATTCACTGCACACATCCAAGACACATTACCATGATATATGTTGTTTTCAGGTGATATTATTTTAGTAGATGAAACACATGAAGGAGTAAATACTAAGTTTGAATCTTGATGAGAAACATTTGAAGTGAAAGATAGACTTAGTAGAGGAAAAACAAAATATGAAATTTAAGTTAGCAAAATTAAAGGTAATAAAATAATTGTTAAGATAGGAGATGACAAGTTAGTTGTAATTGAGAGATTTAAATATTTAGGATTGTTTTTGTAAAAGGATGGAGAGACTTGTATGGAATACAAACAGGATGGTTAAAATAGAGAAGAACATTGACAAGTGTTTTTTTAATCATAAAGTACCTTTAAGGAAGGGAAGTTCTACAAAATGATGGTTTGATTGTTATGTTATAGGGAGTTGAATGTTGGGTAATAACTCAAGTATACAAGCAGAAGAGAGTTGCAGATATAAGGATGCTAAGATGGATGTGCAGATATACGAGGATGGAGAGGATAATAAATGAGAATATTAGAGAGAAAGTCGGGTTATGCCTATTGAAGACAAATTTCTAGCAACACATTAACTTAGACGACAGATAAATTCTCTAGTTAGGCGATGTAAAACTATGACAAATACATACATTAAATAGGGAGGAGGAAGACTAAAGAAGACTTGGTTAGCAACGATAAAACATGATAATATTTATTTAAATATAGATAATGATATAAAAGGGAATATAACTCAATGATATAAGAGGATCCATATAGTCGATCCCATATAGTAGACTTAGTTGTTGTTGTATGCAAAAAATAGAAAATTTTATAGAACTATACACAAAATAAATAAGATATTTCACACATATCGCATGAGTAGAATTAAGTACCCAAAATATTTTAAATAGATAAACAATCACATTAAATTCATTAAGTTCACAAATGCCAAACATACAAAATCAAGCCAAGTACACAATGTGCATAAATATTCAAATGCTACTAAAATGTTTCATGAGTTATGTGATAATCTCAGCATGTGCTAAATATTCAAATGCTACTAAAATAAAATGAGTCTTCTTATAAGAAAAGGCCTTCCTTGTTCCCACATACAAAAATATTTAAAGATTTCTTGATATTCTACTCTCAATTTTGCTTGGTTGGCTTATTTGTGTTAAATTGCCTATCTATGTGCTTGTCAAATTCTTGAAATTAAGTGGTCAATATGTTATTTTCTCATCTAAGCTTCTTGGTGGTCCATGTGGTTTCTCTTTTTCTTCTGCTAGTGCTTCTCCTTGTTCATCCTCTGCCCGTCTCTTCTACAATTGGTTGCGGCTCGTTATCTTTCCAGATTATGGAGTTTATAGACACAACATGCCCTTGAGGTTTATGTTTACCATTCAAAGCTTTGCTTTGTATCATACTGCTAGGTGTTTTTGTGGATATAGAGAAATGTTGTGATGACATAGTAGTGTAACATAAAAAACTTGCTTGATGATATAACACTACAACATAAAAACTTGCTTGAAGTGGTTTTCAATATACAAGCATGCACTCGTACAACAACAATCTATGTTTATGTCATAGATCTACTAATATGTACACAAGGGTGTTTTTCTTATTTAGTGTAACCATTGGAGCAAGGGAGTTGCTCATGTTGAACTTAGGATACTCAATTTTTTCTTAGAATTCAGGGTTCCAAGGAATTTATTTAGAATTGAAGGTGAGATAGTGATATCCTTAGCACGTAGATAGTGGCTTCATTGTTCTCCTTGGGCTCTAGATGACTATAAAGGATCTTCACTCCTCTTTCTAAGAAGCAAACTATCACAATATGTTAATCTATTCAATGATTTGAGGGCATAGTTAGCATAACATCTAATGAAAAAGTAATCTATATAACATATAACTTGGCTACTATGAGATGAATGTGGATATCTTATAACTAGATTTGATGGTAGACCTATCTAGAGAAATATAACTTTGAGAAATATGGCTTGACTCCTTTTTAATAGAAAAAATTTCACCTTATTTTGGGAATCTAGTATATGTAACAAAAATATGATTTTTGTGAGATTTTAATGGCATGATGTATGAGATGGAATTAGTCGCATATTATATAAGTTGTAATAAAGTTAAAAAAATATTCAAGTTAGAAAGAAACAAAATATCAATTTATGATTTTTTAGAGTTTTAGGAGATAAAAGAGATACCATGCCCCCTTATGGTTGAAATCATGGTTTAAAATCTCGTACGGTGTCGAATGAAACAGTCGAAGTGTATATCCCGATAAATTAACGAAACTCGATACTACTTGGCATTGAGACAATATTTCACGTGTCGTTGCTCCCACTGGCTGACAGTTGGTCCATGCAAGGTGTTACTGCTAAATAGTCTTGGGTCAATTCCCAGTGGTGCAGAATGCCCCATTAGTTGCCTTAATCTCTTCTTGTATGCACTGCTATTGTTAGGCGGCCATCGATGTGACGGTTTCACCTTTTGCTGCTAATATTTCATGTGTCGTTGTATCAATCGTGTCGACAAGTTATAATTCCATGTTAACCCTTTAGATCCCTTGGCATGCTAAAATTGATATATGTTGTTGTTTTTTTTATAGTTTGTCTCCACACAAGATGATATCCAAATTGTTGCATAAAGATTGAGCTTAACTATAATTTTCATATCTTTTTCTTTTTTTTTCTTCATCTCTTTCCTCCTTCCACCTGTAATTTATCACCAGCATCATACATAAAACACCCGAAATAGTATCGTTCCAATCCAAAATTGAAATATTGGTACAACTCAAGATTTCAAACTTTGTTAAAATTCAAGAAACAATAGTGTCATATCTTTTGGAATATTAGAGAAATAATTTGGAGTAGAAGAGAAATAGAGAAAGACTAAAATAGGAGTTAAATTGGCGGACAATGAATTGATTGATTGTATGTTTGAATTTATAGTCAATGTTGAATTAGTTGCGTAGTGAAACTTTTACTCACCTAGTCAACCTAAGTTTTAATCAACTAATGTAGCATTAGTTGCCTAAGTTTTACTCTTGATCAATTTGTGCACACTCTAGTCGCTGAGTGGAGATCTAGTTGACTAGTTTTAACTTTTTGTTTGTTTATTTAGTTGACTAGATTATGAGTAAGCACCTAAAACTAGGATTTTGTGAAGGTTGATACTTTGTCGTGTGTTAGATTAAGTTGCCTAGTTCACTTCTAGTAGCCTAGCATTGACAAAATTGAATTTTAAGTTTTAAATTCAGAAATACATAAAAATTCAATGAATTTCATAAATCTTAGAGGTTCACAAATAATTTAAAATCCTCTACATAGGAAAAATATCATTTATAACAAACTCAAACTATTTTAATAATTTTATATAAAATTAATTTATAGACAGACCAATTAATGCTATTAAGCAATCTTACTATCTTATAACCATTCTACATCTAAACAACAAATGGGTATTTAATCTAATATATAAATGTGAGATAAGACTTTTTTTTTTTTGGATATACCTATAGTTGCTTGCTTAGACATAAAAGGATCATATGTTTTCTCCTAACTTAAATATGTTCGTACACATAAAAAAATGGGAGATTATTAGTGCAATCGACCTCCTTGGTGATTGGGTATAATCATAGATTTTGATGTGTTAGAAAAGAGTTTAAGTTAAATTTGCTACTGCTTTGGTAGTGTGTATTTGAATCTTGTAGGACTTGTTAGAATATACACGGAGATGGCTCAGCACGGTCAAGTTGGTTGGATATCTGGTGGTGATGTGTAGATTGGTGAAGGATGACGTGCAACATCCGAGAGACTGCAGGATAGAGTATTGGAGTGGAGCTAGGGAAGTAGATTTCAAAACAAAGATGTGAAGGATGACACAGAGAAGGGTCGTGGGCTCAGGTGCCATCTGAAGGACGTGAGGCCGCAGGAAGATGAATTCTAGGTTAAGGTAAACCTGAGGGAGTCGGGTATTGAGAGATTATATACTAGGGTGAGGGTAGTATATTAATATAGGCGGACTCAATCTTAGAGTGGTTGAGTCAAATGCACCAATCGACTAGTATACTGATGGTGATAAATTTGCAAGTGCACAGAAATGTCAGGTAATAAAAAGATATCGAAGATTGTGAATCAAGTACTAGTTAGAATGATAAAATAAGTTATCTAGACAATCAAAGGTGGTTCAGTTAACAATAGAGCTTAAGAGAACGAGAGTGAGCTGAGAGAGAGGGAGAGAGAGAGTTGTGAGCGTTGAGAGCAATTGAGAGAGAGAGAAAGTGAACGAAGGGGGAAAGCAATTCTCGGACTTCGGTTTCACCCAAATGATTATAAGCAGCTAATCTATGTTTGGTTTCCTATCCTCAATGATTATTATATAGGTAGACTATCCTATGTATCCGATGTGAACTTTTGGGACTACACTGACGTATCCGTTCCAATTCGCCGTCTACTTTTAGAGCGATAGAGTTTGGGGATTGCTTTCCTAAGGATATCCTTGTCACGTGATCCCACAACCCTCAAGATACCTACTCCTACTTGGTGGCGACGAATTGGTATAAATCCATTAAGTTCTATGATAGCTTATTGCTACTCATAGCATATCGATCTACTTTCGTAGTCGACTCTCTCCATGCCTCGGGTTTCCACGGGTCGGAGGTTTGGGTTCTCTTTTTAGTTCATCCCCAAATCCTCGTGGGATACAAATCTCGTGCTTTTGGCATCAAAATCGTGTGTACATAGTAAGCTCGAATCATAAACACATTTCATCGAACATGAAACATACAAAACTTAATAGATTACACAAAATAGTATTTACATATCAAAGAGTTAATCCCTAATCCTAGAATCAAGAGAACGACTCCATAGCAAGGGAATTACAAACCAAAGACACTGAAATAAGCATTCATACCATCCAAAACAAAGAATATAGGAAGAAATGCTTAGCGAGAAAATTGTCGGTGTCTTCGGAATGGTTCTTTACTCTGGAGGTGGATGAATCGTTAAAATGGATGAAGATGGTTGCTCTAGGGATTTCCCTAGAGAGGAAAACCCTCTCCCAAGGAAGGGGACGAAGCCCTTGGTCCAAGATCATCCAAAGAAGGGTTTCCTTGACCCTTTTATATCCTCCCCAAACTGTCCAGATCTGCCAAATTTATATGGCTCCGTTAAAACGGATTTTTTGCCCCTTAGATCCAGTTTTATCGGGTTGGACCCTGAAGTAAACTTGTAGAGCATGAGATTATCTACATTTTGATTGGTCATTCAACTCGTAACTCCAATAGAGTTTGAAGTGTGGTTTGCAGTTTGGGCTGGAGGCTGACACAGGTCTGAGAAAAATGGCCAAAATTGACATGGGTAGTGCCTGGCAACACGGGTGGCCTCGGTGGAATCTGTTTGTGGTCATTTTAGCATTGTTGTGCCTCTGATTTCGTCTGTACGAACACGCTTGTGTCATGGGACATTGTCGGAGCGTGTTCCTTGATTAAAACTTCATTTTGATGACCTTTTGAGATGCTTCGTGTGTTCGGATCGATAATGAGACTCAATGATGAGGCATTGTTAGCCCGTGTTGATCCCTTTTCCACCCCATTCTTCATCTTTCTGGGCCGTAAGAGCATGCCTATGTCATGGGACATGGCCAGAGCGTGTTCTTACTCCAACTTCACATTCCAAGGGATTTATGCTCTAGAAATCACGCCCTATCAATGAAAATATGTAAAGAACAGTTCTCCGAGCTAAAAGAGTAAAAGTAACGAAATGAAGCATAAAGAAATGAAAACATAAAATATATGCATATAAAATGGGACAATATGTACTTCAAACTACGATAAAAATCCTATATGAAATACGCTCATCATATACCAGTTGACTAAAGGCTGAGTTGGGTACTCAACTGTTAAATAGAACAACTTCTATGTTTGTGGTAATTTGGTTTAGTTGATTGATGGGACTAGATCAGTGGATTGATAAAATCCAAATCCTGAGGAAGTTTTGAGGTTAAGGTTGATTTGTAGTATTCCAATCAACTAATAAGGAATTATCAGTCGATTACTTGTTCAGTAGACTGATGCACTCAATTGGGGCTGGATGACAAGTGAACAAAATGCTTCTATTCACGGGTGAGTCAACTGGCGAGTCAATTGATCATGGATTACTCAACTGCTAGAAAATTTCCATCGACTGCTGCTATAATATTTTGATTGTCATAAGCCAATGATGTAACAACAAGGATCTGATCTGCCGACTGATGGAAACTTGGCATTTGATTGATAGCCGTCGAGCAGCAATTGACTTCACTGAGAAGGAGAAAAGTTTAGTGACTGATTCGATGATATAGGCTCTGGACATAGCAACTCATGGGGCAATGTGAATCAAGTAGGTATTTGATTTGTTGAATTTAATTTCTTCATTTCCTCTATGCTTTATTTTTGGAAGATATGTGTCCCTAGGGCTATGATGTCGCGTAGGATATCTCGGTTGTCACCCAGACACCCACGGTTCGATCCCCAGCTATGGTGTATTTGCAGAAATTTTTCCTCCAAATGGGACGCGCAGTCAAAGGATGTTGGGCTCTTGGGTTGCCCGCAACGCATGCTTCCCGATTTCTCCTGGTGGCCGGTGGAAAAATTCCGTGGGACCGGGCCGGTTATCCTAGGAAAAGTCAATGAGGTTAACTGGGTTTATTATTTTTATTTTTATTTTTTTTGTTCAACTAACCAAACTAATCTTCAAACGAACATGTGAAATCTGTAGAAACAGGGATGTTTGTTATTTACCTCTAGCTAGGCTATCCGATCTCCAAGAATTATGGGTGAGGTAACCTGAATTATGAGTGTGGCAAATAAAAATATGCATGGATGATTTGAGCTCAAAGATACAAAGACTTACAGATATAACTTTTGAAGAGATTGAGGATGTGAGGAATGAGAATGATCTCTTTTCATTCAGAAGACAAAATATGTTGCATTTATATACCTCCTAGATATCAAAATTTTACAACAATAGCAAGAGGTTCAAGAAAGATTTTACTGCAACTTGAGTCTGTTGATGCAAGTTATATGTTTTAGGAGGTTACATTCACCACCAAATTCACCAAGTTCAATGTTTTGAGAATAACATTATTATTATTATTATTATTATTATTGAGATATTAGTCTTTTTTTCCTTCTTACCTGCATGTGCAAATTAATTAAATTTGCAGACGTCAAAAATCCCAATTCCTAATTGCATATATCCCAACAATATCACATAACTGTTCAGTAAATAAGGTGCAGCAGTTGAGGGAAGAGATGCAACAATGTAAAGTCCGTTGATTAGAGCTTCAAAGAGGATCAATTGGAAGTCTAGGAAGATAGAAAACTACAATTAGGGCTTCAAAGAGATCTATGATGCGATTAGGTCTTCAAAGAATCAATTTGACAAGGAGTCTCTCTCCTTTCAATTTTTGCGTTGGAGTTTGGTAGCCGCAGCTAAGAGCGGAGATGGAATGAGATTCAACAGAGATCAGGAGCTGCAATCAAAGTGCGAACTGGAGCAAACATGCGGAAACTGGAAGAGATGATAACCCGCACAATTGATGGAAGTTATAATAACCATCTAGCTGTGGAAATTTAATTGACGTGGCAGATGAGTTCGCAACTCTGCATCAGAAAAAATGTGATAAATCTGGCTGTGCTATCGACACTGTAAAACTCACAGAAGGATTGCATTGGCAGATTGATCTTTTAGTGTAGTGTTGTTTTCACCAAATTGAGAATTATACGAAATACGTAAGAGATTTGTATGTTGATATTAGTACTGAATTTACACCGGGTGATTATTACGTGTCAGTGCACCTTAGAGACTTAAGTGCATAATACATATTATGCCTTTACTTCCTCTAAAACCTTTTATTTATTTATTTTTACTACCTTACTGGGAGGCATTGAAACCTATCCATGTCATTAGGTCTCTTCATGGGTCACAACCACCCAGCCTGTGTTAATGTTCTCGTCTGTCATTGAGGACACTATGGGACATAGATAATGTTTCCTCCTTGTAGTAACTTGTTGCATTTCCTAACTTATTGGAAGAAACAGTGAAGAAGCTAATGATAAAGTCAATGCTCAGTTTCATGAAGATCACAATGAAGATGAAGATGCAACTTTTACTTGTCCATCTGAAAAACAGTGAAAGAAGCAAATAACAAAACCTTTTTTTTTTATTTTTAAAGACCACATACAAGATGACGATTCAACCTTTTTTTATTGGATGGAACAACCTAAGAAAGATAACAACAATTCATTTAAGTTCTTAATGAAGGAGAATGATGCAGATTGAAATTAAAATGAATAAGATTATCACTATTTTTTTTTTTTGAAAAAATTTCATAAAAAGATCCTATCAACCAGACCTACCAAACCTAGTAAAGACTGGATCATGTTTTTAGGCAACTTGAGCCATTCTTGGTTCTATAAAAGAGAGTCTCAACCTCTTGTGCCAGTCATTCCATTTCTAATACAGTTTTGATTCCTCTAGTCATTTTCTTCACGCGAGATGATCTAATGAGGCGCGCAACATCAGGATCACGAATAGAGGCACACAGATCTGTCCCATCCCTGCTCATCAACCACATTCCATCACTTTTTCATCTCTGCTCCACTTTGTGTAGTTCAAGCTGCTAGGAGTTTTTTAGCAGCTTTAACTAGATATTGTTCCGAATGCACAAAGCAATAAGTTTACCCTTGAGAGAAAGTATATTGGAAGTACTTTTTTAGGTTACAATCTCCAACTGTATCATTGTCATCAAGCTGTGCTTGATCAACCTGCTAAACATCAGTTGGATTTCTCTTTGATTCCACTAAAAGAGGATCCATTGCTGGCTGCAACGCTCATAGGTGAGAAGAGACACCATGAGAAGAGAAGATTAGGGGAATCATGGCTGGGCATTTCTTTGCTGATATAATTCTATTACAAAGGGCTTGAAGTTGTCCCTTGCTATGCTATAGAAATCCATGGTTGTTCAGTGTTCTGATGAGGTCTGTCTTCTAGTGCTTGAGAAGGAGCCGATATTTCTCCAAAAATCACTCACCGTTTGAGAAAACAGGCAGTAACCATTAACAAAATGGAGCAGAATTGAGTCCACCTGCAGCATTGCTCAGGGGATTGAGATGGCATCGACAATTGTGGGAGGAGGAAATTAGGAGGCAGTTGTCCTTGCTTGTAGTGAAGAGCATCTATGTGTTCATGAATATGATTCTATTGCTTCCTCGTCTGTACTTTCTTGTGCTGATGCTAAAGAAAACACATGCACGCTAAAGAATGCTATTCTGGAGATATGGCAGGAGTGACCACAGTTGGTGGTGACCATGAACCCTAAGTGGCTTGTTTGTAAAATTATAGAAGGGAAAGCAGTGTGAAATTGAAATCAACTATGAAAAGTAACTAGTCGAGGAAAAAACATTTAATTAAAAAAATTGGCATTCTTTTGCCTATCTGACAAAGCACAAATAGGGTTGCAAACTCTTCCATTTTACTGAAGTTTAATATAGATGATTCTAGAAAGTAGGTTGACATGGATTGTTGTAAAAATTCATAGATTCATAATAAAAATTGAAGCTATTTTGAGCATCCAAATCAGCTATACTATCCAAAGATTTTATCCTAAATTTTAGATAGGGTAGCTAAAAAACTTTTGGATCAGCTACCCTATCTATTCTCTCAATTTAGATTTGATGAATAGTGATTCTCTAAATTTAGAGAATAAAACTTCTACCCTAAAAGTAAAATAATATTTCTTTTCAATCTCTCTCCTTCCACTCATTCCATAAATATAATAATAAAAAAATAGAAGAAAGAGAAGAAAATAATAAAAAATTAAATATAATAGAAATTTTAGGGTAGTTGATGTAGTGTGTAGTGACAAGTGATTATCTAAATTTAATAAAATAAGTTATTTACTCTAAATTTTAGATATAGTGATAGGGAAACTGATGTGGATGCTCTTAAACAATTTGCAACTTTCTTATCAAATTGTCCACGAGCTGAAATCAAGCAAGCATGCTGAAGAATGACTAGTATTCAGACTCTTCTTTGAGTACTACCATTTCATTGTGAATACTAGATATAAATACTGCAATGCTGTTTAATGCATGTGTTCCTTTAACTTTGCCAACACGGATATGTACTAACTTCTTGAAGTTGTCCAATTGTGGGAAGTAAATACATCTTACACCTTTAAGATTGCAGTACCTACTTTGATAAACAGTTTTCCCCAAAAAAATTATCGCTTTATTTCTTGTTGGCAAGCCATCACACGTACAAATCATGATCATGCATGACACTGGAGCATATTCATGTAGGTATTAAAGGAATTGTTTATCTTCATGAGCATGTTATATCATCCTTGTATGTGCAGTCATCTAGGTTTTCTTAGTGAACTATACTATTTTCCACGAAATGTTTTAAAAAGGTGTGGATTATCAAATAAGAAAGTGTAAATTTTGATAATACAGAGTATAGAAGAAATAGTAACAGATAAGGAAGAAATAAAGGATTAGATTAATTGGATTGGTGTTTTTGCTGCATCTCAATTACATGATGCATCTTCTTATATAGGAGGAGGATGCTGTCACGAAAGTCAAATTGAAGCACCCATAGATTTGGGTCTACATTAATTTGGCAGCTACATTACTTTGACCTTTTCAAGATTGCTTGCGTCTTGTCCAACACTCCTTTTCAAGTTGGAGCATACTCATCCGTGATGCCTGACTTTCCTAGTAGAAGCAAAAATGATCTCCTCCAAGTTCCTTCATGAATATATTGACCAACTGATACTTGGTTGAGCCATGACCTATTGAAATGGGCTGAAATGGTTAGACTGGATATGCTTTATCACTTAGTAACAATCAAATTTAATATGTTTTATTCATTCATAAAACACCGGATTAGCCGCAATGTGGAGAGCAACCTAATTATCACAACAAAAATGCATTGATTGTGGGTGGTCAATTCTGAGTGATGCTAGCAAACCTTTTATGCATAACAACTGACTTGTTGCTAATACCATTGGCCTGAAATCTGCTTCTGCTGAGGATCTTGAGGTGGTCGTTTGTTTTTTGGTCTTCCAAGAGATAAGACATTCCTAAGCATGAAGAAAAATTGATTTCAAAAACTCTTATTGTCGCATACTGATGTTCTTGACCAAGAGCTTTTATAATCTGAGACAATATATGGATTGATTAGCATAACTCTGCTTGAGTATTACTCAACCAGATAAGTCTGCCCATAAGACAATACTATTTTATTGGTTCCTTCAACCAAATTATGTTTGCCTTTTTGCCAGGCCGTGTTATTGCTCCATCAGGAAGTTGGTAGGTTTCAAGCTCAGCATTCTCACATTCTCAGAGAATGTACAAAATATACTTCCTTTGATGGAGTAATGACTAGTCTTCATTTTGCTATCTTAATTTTAAAGTACTTCAATGAACTCATCTTTAATTTTAAAATATTTATCCATAAAATTCCTGACATCAAATAAAATAACATTCTTGCAAGCATGATTTAAAATATCGACCCGTTTCGGAGTTTTGATTTATAATTGAAATGATACGATTTTAGTACTGTATCATGTTGTATCGATATGATTTGGATATTTTTAAATATAAAATATATTAATTAAAATTACAAATTTTAATCTAAAAAACAATATTGAAAAAAATGAAAAATTAAAAAATAAATAAGTTTTTTAATAAGAAAAAAAATGCAGGCTCGTGGGGGTGTCGTGACCTCATGGAGGTCGTGGCACCCCGCAATCCCGTGGGTCACGCAACCCCGAGAAGTTCGTGGCGACCTCACAATCTTGAGGGCCATTGCGACCCCGAGGCGACCTCCGCGAGGTCGCGACGGTCCCATGTAGGTCAATGCAAGATCCTGGCGCCTTCGCAACCCCACGGAGATCGTCGCGATCCTGTGGCTGCTCGCTATGTAGGTGCTAGGCTACGGGCGAATGACAAATTTCGTGTGTTTCACCCGACACGGTACAAAATTTTAAACCATGCTTGTAAGAATGGAGTCAACAACATAAAGTAAAACAAATAAGTTTATGTCACTATAAGTGAACAACAAATAGCCAGAATCTATTTGCTTAAAGATATACTCCATTGTAGAAGTGAATTTTTCAAACCAATTTTGAGGAGACTATTTCAACCTATACAAGGACTTTTGCAGCCAACATACTTTTCTTTAACGAATAGATTGGATTTTTAGCAACAACTTTATATAAGCCTCCTTGTTCAATCCTCTATGTAATAATGCATTATTGACATCTAATTAGTGTAGATTCCAACCATGTTAGCAAGTAGAGCAAAATATTTTTGCAAATTTGTACACTCCTCTTGATTTTTTAATTTTTTATACCCATTGATTATAATTTTCTTTCCAATTAATAGGTCCTTAATTGTCCATGTTCAGCCTAGGGCTTGTATCTCTATCAAAATTGATTCTCTCCATTGTGAATGTTGGACCACAATGAAAAAGAATGTTGGCTTTTTATCTGAGTTGATAACAACTACATAAGCTTTGTGAGAAGGCATTACTTTATTAAAAGAGATATTTTTCTAATAGGATAAAGTAAACATGGATTCTTGGATGCCGAGAAAGGGTGGTCACGTGGCGTACATAGTGTTTAAGATATTAAGGTGGTCTCCATGCTCTGTTAGGCCTAGTGGATTCCCCTACTTGTTCATCACCATCTCTTCCATTGCCACTTTATGCTCCTTCACTTCCAAATTGTATTGACTCCTCTTCTTGCTTATCTTCCTTCGGGTTTATATTCTTCTCCACTCATCATTTAATTCTTTATTCCTCTTCACTTGTTGAACCTCATTTTTATTTATTACTACATATTGTGTCTCAACAACAAAGTATTATTTTAAGCAAAATAAAAGTCAAACTCTCTAAAAACACCTTTACATACAAAGATCTCATAGTTTTTAAGCCTAAGCACTTGCATCGCTTTTGGTCCTAAGGATACTCTAAAAACAAATTTACTTCACCTATTATCAAACTTATTCCCACTTTTTAGATGCTTTTGGATATAACACCAATATTCAAATACTTTAAGAGATTGTAAGTTAGCATTTTTTTAAAGGATCTCGTAGGGACTTTTTCCACTTAAAGTAATTGTTAGAGTTTGAGTAATTAAGTGTGTTGCTACTCGAATACACTCTGCAATATTTTATTGGAAGATTTGCTTGAAACATTACAACTTGGGCAACATTTAAAATGGTTCTTTCCTCTCCACCCTTCCATTTGGCGTGTTTCTACTCGAATACACTCTGCAATCTAAGTTAAGAATTTGAGAACACACTATCCTAAATGCCTCCATGTCCAAACCCATCAAAAGTTGATGCAACTTCTTCATCTCACACTCCTTAGCTTACTAAGTAGTAGACATGATTTAAAATTTCAAGTCATATCAGAGTTTCAGTATAGTATCATGCCGTGCCAATACGATTTTAATACTTTTTTAAAATATACAATATTTTAATTAAAAAATATTATTATAATACTTAATTATTATAAATACTTATGATGTGGACACCGAGGTAGACACCTTTGTTGGACGCTGCTATAGTCGAAAACAAATAAAACAAATTAGCTACTGCCTAATTAGTTACTGCTATAGTGGAGATAAAGTAGCTATTCCCTAATTAGTAGAAACAAATAATGACCTAATTATTCTACTGCTATAGTAGAAACAAATAATTGCTTAATTAACTTTTCTATTTTTGATTCTTTGTTTCCTTTATGAGTTGACCTTTCTTGAATTGTGTCATATTTGACTCCTTATATAAGGAGTGTTATTATTAATAAAAGAAGAAGAAAATTAAGTAATTGAACTCTATCTAGAATAAGTCTTGTCTCCTCCCTTCCCCCTTGCGTGTTGCACGACCAAGTCCGGATTCGAATCTCGACCTATGACTCGATCCTGCACTTGGGACCATAACAACTTGGTGTCAGAGCCGGTCATGGGTGACACAAATCCTATCGCATCCAAACTCGATGCTTTCATGAAAAGATTGACCTCGCAACAACAAGTTTTCATGGATTAGATCACCTCCTGCCTGCGAGGACTAGAGAAGCAGATGGCCGAGTAATCACATACTGTTCAAGTGACAAGACGAGGGCCAGTGCTGACCGCAAACAACCCTACCAGCATGGAGTGTGGCCCTTCCAAAGCCTTGGAGGTCAGACTTGAACCGTCAACCAGCGGTACCATGGTTCCGTAGTACTCAAAGATGGAGTTCCTTACCTATTTTGGACAAGGGGATCCACTGAGTTAGGTTAAAAGGTGCGAAAAATTCTTTGCCAACCAAAGGACCACAAAAACCGACAAGGTTGGCCTTGCTACATTCCACTTGGTAGGGGAAGTCTAACTTTGGTTTGATCAAGTGGAATTCAAAATTCATTGTCATATCCGCTTTGGGTTGCCTATGAGCAACAACCCTCTGGGAGAGCTAGCAAATTTGAACTAGGCTCGATAGAAGACTACTAGAGGCAGTTCCAGTCCCACTTCGGCTAGACCTAGGACCTCCAACCACGACAACAGGTTGACTTGTTCACTGCGGGGCTAGTCGAAGATCTCCGTATCGATATTGAACTACAAAAGCCTAGAAACTTGGGCATTGCAATGAATATGGCTAGGGCATTTAGAACGGAAGCAGTGCTTCCATCGAGGCGGCGGACCACCGCGCACGAATTGGGACGGGACCACAACCAAGCTCAACACCAGCAATAGAGTCCCTCCTTTGGCGAAGACCAAAACAACGGGGGACTTCACCTTCTTTATTCTTCAAGCATTTGACTTAGCGGCCGTTTTGGATTGAAGTGCCTGATGATGATAGGGAAGGTGAGGAAGAGGGGGCAATAGACTGGGCGGGCCGGGGGGGGGGGGGGTGATGATGTGGACACCGAGGTGGATGCCTTTGTTGGATGCTGCTATAGCCGGAAGTAAATAAAACAAATTAGCTACTACCTAATTAGCTACTGCTATAGTAGAAATAAATTAGCTATCGCCTAATTATTATAAACAAATAATGGTCTAATTTAGAAATAAATAATTGTCTAATTAGCTTTTCTATTTTTGATTCCTTGTTTCCTTTATGGGTTAGTCTTTCCTGAATCGTGTCATGTTAGATTACTTATATAAGGAGTGTTATTATTAATAAACAGAGGAAGAAAAATTGAGTAATTGGATTCTATCTTGGATGAGTCTTTTGCCCCTCCCTTCCCCCTTGCGTGTTGCATGACCAAGTCAGGATCCGGATCTCGATCCTACACTCGGGAGCATAATAGCTTACTATTAGGTTAAACTAATATTTTAAAAATTAGAATTGAGTAAAAATTAATTAAAAGCTAGACACGATGATTATGATCAAATTTAATTTAAATTCATATTTAATTTATTTTAATTAATTCTTGGAAATGTTTTCCTAGATATTTAATGAGAAAAAGGAATAAGAAAAAAAATTTAAAAGAAAATTTTACCCAAATAAAAAATAAAATATAGGGAAGAAGAATAAAGAATTACGAAGGGGAAAGAATTAATCATAAAAAAAATAGAAAAAAAATAGTTAAAAAAATAAAATTGAAAAAAAATGTAGGAAAAAAATTAAATTGAAAAAAAAAAACTCCTTTGGTGAGCTCCGTAGCGCGACACCTCCACGGTGATTGCGGGGATCGCACGACTCCTCGGCGGCGATGGAGGGCTTCGTGACGACTCAACAGCGGTCACGAGGCACGTGATGCCTCCGCAGCGGTTGAGGGGCTCTCTAGGCTCTGGCGACACCTCCGCAGCAATCGTGGGACTTGCAGGGATCTTGCGACACCTCTGCAGTGGTCACGGGGCTCGCACGACGCCTCCGCAGTGGCCACGGGGTGTGCAAATGTTTATGTCGGCCAGTGAACAAAACAAAATGTCTTATTTATGCTGCCTGGTACGGCAGGAGATTTTAAACCATGGTAGCAAATTCACATATACAAGTTGGGATATTGGAGTAGTTCTCTAACAAGTCACACAACTCCTAACTCAGAATAATAATTTACCACCATCATTCTCTTTTGTGTTAGAGTGGTGATAATGGTTTTATTCTTGTGGAATTTGGGAGCATTCTCATGGGAGAAATGCTCCGTCATATTGTCCAATAGTATCTTCGCCTCCTCAGTATAGGTAATACTCCCATGGAGGCTTTTTCTGCAAAGTTAAACATCATGCAATAATCATGGCGTTGCATTCAAGACACGTCGTGTACTCCAGTGTATCTTCCTTTAGCTTTCCAATAAAACCGTCAACTGATCCCAATCTTAATTTATTCCTTTAGCTCAAATAACATTTTGCATTCCTCAGACCAAGTCAAATGGAGGCACTTGTATAGGTGTTGCACATAGCTCACAATGTAATTACAAAACTATGTCGTGCAATTGTAACCTTGTTGTGTACGTTGATTTGATGGCTGTATTTTGTCTCAATTGTCCAATAAAAATCTCACTTTGAACTAAAGAAACTGATGTATTCAGATGAATGTTTTTCAGGTTGAAAATGCACTTGGTGGTTGGCCTTTCGGACTTGAGAGCTTGACCTTCAGACTGAGGAATATGGAGTGCTTACAAGCTCCTACAATTGCAACAAATTCACTTCACAGACATTCAGATAGTTTTCCCTCCTATCCTTCTTCTGAACTTGATACTATTGTATGTCCTATTATCATTTTGTTTATTTATTTGATAATTCTTACATGATACTACGATAAGCTCAATGGTTATGACCCCACAGTATTATTGATCATTTCATGTATTTTGAATTCAGTCAACAAAATCCTTCTTTCAAGATCATAGCATCACTCTGGGCACTTTAATTGGGATGCCTCCAGTAGACAGAAATGTGCGATTTGCAAAATCATTTTTGCATGAGGAGTTGGAGTATGCAGCAATCAAGAGTCTAACGTGTGACTCTGTGGAGGAACATGACGAAGAGATGGTATCTTGTTGCATCTGTGCCCCTTTTGTAGAGAATGTTCTTCCCGGCAAGAACAGCTCAAGATGATGTTGTCTAATGGATAATTTCGGCACCATGAGATCTCCTGTTCTTCTTGTAGCTGTGAAGGTATAGCTGGATGTTCATCCTTTCGCCTACTGCGGCCAAGAATAATATCAAGTGTTCATTTCCACACTAGAACTCTTTGTATGCTCTAATATACTACAAGTTATGGAGATAACTTGGGCACTAGTTCATTGAGATCTTTGTTTTCCCTGATTTGCTACTAGTGAAGGGGACTTAGGCACTATTTAATTTCATTGATGAATTGTTGTTATGGACTAAAGATTAAGGTCATCAGTTAATTTGATCTCTTGTCTATTTATCCCCTGAATAATTATTACAAAGTCTTGATTTCATTTGATTGAAAAGGAATATAAGGTGTAAAAAATAAGAAGAAGAATCTTGAGGGAAAATTTTCATTAGCTAAATGCTCATGTGTGGATTGAAAAGAAAAGGAGTATAAGGTGTAAAAAATTCCTTAGGGAAAAGAAGGAAAAGAGGAAAGATGGGAGATTAGAAGTTACATTAGTTTTATTTATAGTGGAAAAAAGAGAAATAAAATATTTTAAATGAAGAAATAATTCTTTCTGTATTTATTTATAAAAACAAAATATTGACATTAAAATAAAAATTAAAAGAAATATGGCATTTAGTAAAATTTAATACGTGATAATAATATTACAAGAATATTTTGTGCCTCACTCTAAAATTCATGACTAACTATATTAGGTAAATTATTTTAATCATCAATCCATTTTTTTTCTTTATTTTGTTTCTAATAATAATAATGTCAATCAAATAGCGTAATAAAATAATTATAAAATATTGCAATTTTTTTTCTACCACATTAGGAGTAATAATATTGTGGGAAAAAAAAAATATTTCAAATTGAACTTATGCTTGCTACACGAGGAAGTCTTCATGTCACTTCTATCTGAGGACTTGTTTATGCCTATCTATTCTTGCTGATGAAATCGGTTAGTAATTAATCTACTAGTACATATTGAACCCAAAATCTATTATTTTGTAGTATCAATGCTCATAGGATTGTCAAGTAGTTTGATCAATTTACAAGTTATAACATAGTTGGAATTGTTAGTGCCCAAGTGGTTAAGGGGAGATCTCTGAATCCAAAGTGGCTTGAGCCACGATTGTTTTGATGTGTAATCAAACTAGTTTAAGTTAGATTTTGATATCATTTATGATATGTATCTCTAAGTATATAGAGACATAGGAGAACATACAAGAACCCGATAGCTCAGGATCTAATGGAGTACATTGAAGAGTAATATAGGACACCAGAAGAATTAGTAGGGATGACAATTTTTTCCGCGGGGTCCCAGTACATTGAAGAGTAGTATATGATTTTTTTTTAAAAAAAAAATATTAATAATAGTGTTAACATTAATATTAACATTTTTGAAAATGTTATTAATAATAATATTATTAATATTGATATTAATATTAATATTATCATTAATAATAATTATTAAATAATGATAATAATAATAAAAATTAAATTTGGGAATGAGGCGGGGATGGGGGCGGGGATGGGGATTTGATCCCCGTGGGTTCAGGTTCGGGAACCCGAAAAAATGAGAACGGGGCGGGGATGAGAATGACAAACTTGGCCCCGCCTCGCCCCATTGCATCCCTAAGAACTAGAAAGGATGAGGAGCATCAGAGACAACAGGACTTTGATAGAAGACACAAGCAAGAGAGAAGAATGACATGGGAAGGGAGCCGACGAACTTGATGGACATGAGGGATGAGAAGCTGTGGAAGAATACTCCAGTGGAGCAAGACGGATGATATGAGGAGTGAGTATCCAAGGTACGAGAAACCAGGAGGAAGCATGTGTAAGGTAAACTGGTGAGATGAGTTGAGTGGCATGTATTCAGGATAAGGGTAGAACTCAACTATAAACTGATTCAAATATAGTCAACTAGTTAGAAGAGTTGATCGACTAGACTAGTTGGTTTGGTCGACCAATGCACAGATAATCCTTATTTGCTTATAGGTTATCGCTGGAGTTAGAATGGTAGATCATACATTAGAATCGGTGACCAAAAGTCATGTGAAAGCTGATCAAGTAGCACGTATTTGATGTAACGGGATTGGGCAACCGAAGTGATCAGCCAATCAGATGACAAGTGGCGGAAGATCCAAAACAGTTGTCTGAAGTTGACCAAGTTCTAGTTGATCGAAGTGATGATTGGGTGATCAAAAGGATGCAACGTCAGCAAAAGGATGAGCAAAGAATATCTCATGAATTAGATGGATTAGATCGACTTGCCACATTAGTATTTTTGGTCGATCGAACAAGACTTTCGAGTTGACTATACGTACCACGTTAGTACTCGATCAGAGTATATAAAAGGAGACGAGGAGCTCAGTTAAACAACACACATCTACGAGTAGAGTTCTAATTGCTTCCTAAGTTTATTGTTTTTCATCTTCATTATATAAAATCATTGTAAGATCATCTTAAGCTAGTAAAATCATTGTAGGATCTAACTTAACTTAGTTGATCACATTGAAACTACCACTGGGTCCAACACATACCTTCTAAGTGGATCTCATGTAAGATCATCTGAAGCTCCTGGACTTGGCTTATCACTGTCTTGCAGGCAATCATCTTATAGTCTAGGAATCGGTCCACGATGAACTTCTTGGCCTCTGCATGCTCCATTTTGTTCTTTTTATCCAGGGACTCACACAGCTCCTTAGTCGTTTTCTTCGTGTGACACACAGTGTATAATGTGTCGACAAGACTGTTGAGGATATAGTTTCAACATAAGTACTCAGAATAAGTTCATGCCTCTACTGCAGTGATGGTTTGAGCATCAGTAGTATCGTCAGTATGCTTAGGAGGGTCCTTGGTCAAGAATCGAGTCAAACTAAGCATGGTCAAATAGAAGAGTATCTTCTACTGTTACCTTTTGAAGTTCAACCTAGTAAACTTCTCTGAACTTTTCCCATGATTAATTAGAATATTTTCAATCGGGACAGAGGAAGCTTTCATGATCCAATGGGTCATGAATGGCATGACTAGGTGTTGAGCCTTCACCAAGCTACTGTCCTCTGATAGTGAAGTCCGACCTCTGATACATAGACATCTATTGTCTCATGTGCAATTATCATTTGATTCTCCTCCAAAACTAACTGATCTACTCATATCTAAAGAACACATGCTCTTATGACTCCTCTAGGCCACAAAAGGTGCATCTCCTGCTATTGTTGCAATTCTTTACTGCCTTTCTACTATTTTGATGACTGATTTGAGCGTCGGAGGGTCAACGTCGAGAACCCCTTCCCTGACCCGACACTGACGTTCTTTATTTTACAGATTGGAGTAGAGTCTTTACAAAGTCAACTATTGAGCTATATCCCTAACTAGCTATTTTCATCATTTTCAGATAGGATCAATTAACATGCAAAATAATAAGGAGTTCAATCATATATAATTTTCAAAATTAGTTTCCTATGATTGACCATCATACGGTTTTTCTAAAAATTCAAAAGAGACTTTGGCAACCAAAATAATATCAATAGTATTTACTAAATATTTTTTTAGGAATTAAATTTTTCTAAATTTGCCTAATTTTCATTTGATCTCTAGAGTTTCTTATTTTATGATTCGGTCCTTCATGTCCTAAGCCTTAACTTTTGAGCCCCATTTTCTCACCCTCTAGCCACTTACTATAAGTTGACTCTGTGCTTCACATAACTTGAAAACAGACCGTAAGAGACGTTTAAAGTGAACGTAATTACCTTTTATTATAATAAATCCTATTTTCTAATTAATTATCATTAAATTTAGATATTTTAAACTAATAGGAAACTTTTCTAAGTCTAATTGTAGGACTTCTACCTCCCTTAACCTTACATTTTTAGCCTCTATTTTTTTTCAAGATTAATTTTTGGGCAAGAATTTCCTAATTTAGTTCCAAAGCAAAATTAAGTTGTTTCAAAGCTACTCACTCATGATCTTGTCAGAATTATATGATGTTGCTCCCCTTCATTTTCACTCCCTTGGCTTTGCTCTTACTTTGATGAGTTGCTGATCTGATCATGGATTTCCATGAAAGCAACTCTTGCTTTATGATCGATTTCTTTTTCTTATGCACTTTGGATTTTGTTTTTATCATTTCTTTTTCTTTTTCACGTTGTCTTCCTGAAGTATTCACCTTTCCTTTTTTTTTTTTTTCATTTTTCTTTCTCAGCAGTCTATTTGCCTATTTGCTGTTAAAGTTGTTGCTTTTAAAATATTTTTTCATTTTTCTTAGCAAAAATACCTCTTAATTGTTGTCCATCAAGGATGTGATCCTCCTACCTTTGTACTGTTAGAGCCATATTATTGCCCCTGCACATGTAACCGAGTTGGTACTCGGGTAGAATTTGTCATCAGACAGGTATGATTCAATTCTCAGCAGATGCAAATACTACTTCAGGATATCTCGTGTCATCTGTCTAGGAAGACAACTCAACTAAGACTAAATAAGCCCCGTGATTTACCCCCTTCTAGTATAGGGCTAAATCTACAAGACTAGATTCATGTTGTTCCATAGTAATAAAGAAATCATCTAAGTTACTTACCTCGAGATTTTTATACATGTAGTATAAACCTACCATAGAGACTTATTCTTGTGTTCTCGGAAAGTCATTGGTAGGTTAATCTACCATAGAGATTCATGTATACTCGATCCATCCAATTTTTTTGGATTCTATTATCTTCCCTCAGATATACCAGCTGTGGTTAATCCTTTTGAGCGGTCCTTCACTTTGATATCATTTGATGTTCCTGAGTAAGTTGGATTGCTAGAGAGGGAGTGGTAAATGGTATGCCTACAAATTAAAATAAATATTTCTCTTACTATGATCTCAGCAAGGACACATAAATATTAACAGCATAATAAAAGAAATACAAAGTAGAACATGCCAAAAGACACGTTATTTAATATGGATCATGATTCTAAAAAATTGTTACATTCACGACCTATGATCTTCTTAGTAGAGTTCGTTACTCCCTAAATCTACTATTTTTTCCTTTAGAGGAAAAGCCTCTTGCAGAATCAGCTTATGATAGTATGATAGTACAGGAGGTTTACGAAGAATATGAAGTAAGAATAGTTTAAGCTCAAAAATGATAAGATATTCTTTTTGGAATGATTGATTGTTTCCGCTTCGAGCTTTTGAATTCCTTATAAAAGCCTCCTCTACAAAGTGCTTTGTTAGTTGATTTGTGGAGAGCGAATAGCCTTTGTTAGTAGATTTGTGTCCTGTTAGGGTAGTGCGGTAGTTAAGGCATGATATATTATCATATTAGGTCATGGGTTCAAAACTCGGTGCGTCTGAGCATATCTTCCCCTATGCCTTGACCACTGTACTAATGGTTAGTAGTCACCCGTGATTTATCTTCTTCGTGTTGACCTAGGGATATGTTAACGGGGACGCTGAGGGCGAGTGAATCGCCTTTTACCACATTTACTAGTAGATTTGTTGCCCCAAGCATAGCCTAGTTGGTTATCACATGATAGATTCATAGAATTGAGTAAGGGTCGAATCCTAGGAAAAACCGAGGAATTACTCTCACATGTGATGGTTAACTTTGATATCCTGATTTACTATCTCCCAATAGTGTGGGACAGTTGGTGGTAGGGGAAGCCGATAAGATGACGGATTTTACCTTTTGTAAAATTTACTAGTAGATTTGTTACGAACAGAGATTAATTTTCAGAGGGCGCATGCCCTCGGGAAAAGACTCTTTCTACCCGCTAGCCACTTGACAGTCGACTATAAGCTACCCTATGATTTACCTCCCTTCACATAATTTAGGAACAGCTATGAGGGGCGTTGAGATGAGTGTAATCATATTTTGTTACATTTGCTAGTATGAAGTTGTTGATGTGGTACCATTTTAGTTTACAAAAGTTTTTGGGTAGGTTGACTAACCTTGTTGATCAACCAAAAATAGCTAATCCAAATATGTATTCTTCATGTTAGATTTAAAAGAATTACATATATTCATAATAGTATACTATTATTCAATTTAGGCCTAAACCCTCATGGATTTATTTTTGGGCTATATCCAAAAGGTCTTATTACAATGAAGATATC
>JBBMJZ010000067.1:19540424-19553274 GCA_037833815.1 Zingiber zerumbet | reverse complement strand
ATTCGTATATATATATTTTAATTATTTTATATATTTTACTGATTTAATGTTTAAATAAAATTACCGAAACCGTATCGACACGGTACAATACGATACCGAAACCGTATCGTTCCGGTCTTGGACCGAAACCTCGGCACGGATCGAAATTTTAAACCTTGTCTAAGACAACATGCTCAATGGATTAAATGATCGATGGAGTTTGGAGAAAGTTATATGAGGCATCCAAGGAATCACGGGACGAGAAGCATTGAGGTGGTGTTGGAGTAGCTTATGGAGCTTGACTTGGAGCAACTAGTTGGTTGACTTGGTGGCTTAAGGTTTGCTGTTTGGGAGTTCAGAGGAAGATGCTTTTGGACATTCGAAGGACTACAAGACAAGGTGTATCAAGACACAACGTTGATAGGAGATGGAATAAGACGAACTACATAGGTGAAACATGAAGGATGCCTGTGGAGTGAGTTCAGAGTTCTCCAGACGAACTATATAGGTGAAGTATGAAGGTAAATGGAGAGAGCTGAGGGCTGGTTGAATCTAAGGAATGAGTAATTTAGCAAGAGACGGCCTTGGTGGCAAAGTAAACCTATGAAATGTAAGCTTTTGTTGTGAGCCAAGAAATTTGCATCCTTGTTCAACTTAGGTGAAGATTCGATCATTAGGATGATTGCAATAAGAGGGGCTCTGATTGATTGCAGTTGGTTCCAATCAACTAGTGAACTGAGTTGACTAAGGAGCCGACTCAAGTTTGGTGGCTCGTGAACAAATATTTTTATTCAGAGCCAAGTTGACTAGGTAATCGACTGAATGAATTTAGTCGACTAAGGGTGGATGACTTGCAAGAAAGTTGAAATGAACTATGGATCTGACATGCTGGAATTGTAACGGTCAAATGGCCTAGGGTCTATAGTGGATCATTCAACTCAGTCTTAGTGTAGCCATTGATGGATTGAAGATGAAAATGATCAGGAATAGTTGATTGATGTTTGATCCTACCAACTAATTGACAAGAGAACAATGAAATAGGAAGTGAAGTTGAAGAAGGTTTAAGGAAATAAAAGGAGAATCAAGAGGAGCATTCAAAAGTTAGTGATTTTTTTTGTAAATCTTTTGACCTTTCCTTGTATCCTAAATCTTTAACTTTTCTTTCTTTCTTGCGAAGATAATTGATTTTGGGAGTGGTTCACCATAGCATTGTGGTATGCTTTGACTCATGTTTTTTTTTACTGTTGCTAATCTTGTTTGTGTAATCTCTCTTAAGGCATTTACAATAATAAAAGATTCAATTACTATTCATGCTCTCTAGCAATCCTAACACTTCTATGAATTGGTTGTAGACTGACATCCAAGTACACCACTATAAATTTATTGAGATGATCATGAAACAACTTGTCAATCAAAGTAATAAATGTAGGGACTGCTTTACTGAGCCTAATCAACATACTAGAAATTCGAAAGCATAGTGAGGTACACGAGTGGTTTTGCCTCCATCCTATTTTTCAATTGATACTTATTAATATCCAGACTCAATTTTCTTTAAAAAGTACTTTTCCCTGGCTAAATAATTGAAGAAGGCCATAATGGGACTACTGTGATACTTGTTCTTAATGGTGACCTTGTTGTGGACTCAGTAATCTTTGCAAAAGCTTATACTTCTATCTTGCTTCTTTTGAATGAGTACGAGAGCTCCAAAAGGGGCCGTAGAACTTTAGTACAAATGGTCTTTGACGAGCTCATCTAATTGCTTGTGCAATGCTATCAATTCAGGGGGAGACATTCTATAAAATCCTTGGGTAAGTTGTCTTGCACATTGTTCTAAATCCATTTAGTGATCTTCTTCCCTCTATTGAAGTATTAGGTTAGGTGACATCTCATTTTGAACTCTTTGAGGACTCATACAATTAAAGTTTCTCGTCCAACTTTGGAAGTGGATCTTTTGATCTCATAGCTATCACTATAGTTAGCTCACCTTTGCTTACCACCTTAACTGCAAAGTTGAAATCATCTGTATTTCATTTGGTGAGTCCCTATTGGTTAGGACCACACATGGTGCTTGACCTCTCATCATGGACACTATGTTAAAGGATGACAGGACTATATATGCTGATTTGAGGAATAGACATAATTCACGATGCCGAATATGCCTTAGGTTTTTAAATTTAGAACCATATTTGACTTTTCCTATTAACAAGCTTAAGGTTGAATCCCTTTTCCTCACCAACTGCAATAAAGATGTATATGACACACTAGTCCACTATTGCTCGAGTAGTGCATTGATTGGCGGAACACATTCATATATGCCAACTCATGGAGGGATACTTGGTTCTTTAATTTATACATTGGATCTTCAACATGAACCTTTAGTGCATTTGACCAAATGTAGGACCACCATGCAAGAAGCATAAGAGGGCCTTGATTCTTTTGTTTTTATCTTCTATATTATATTGTCTCAGAGTTCTTTGGAGAATTTTAAAATAAACAAGGTTGAGTCACAATAAGCCTAATTTTAAAATAAACAAGGTCAGATTCACGATAAGCCTATAACTTTTTTGTTTAGCTTGAAACTTTTCTTCTTGCCTTTTGTTTTGCTTCTCCTTGTACATATGTCCTTTTCCAAAGAAGGTGATCTAGGTTTCTAAGAATTGGTTTTATTAGCAATAAATATTAGTTGGCATGTCTAGCACAATTGAAGGGTTGTTTAATCTGTTTTGCTATTGGTTCACTATATGAAATGCTCGTTACAAAGAGGAGTCCTTGGTGTTTGGACTCTTTACTGTTTGGTGGAAGAAAGATAAAAGGGAAGTAAATTCGTGAAACCATGGTTAGAAATCTCATACCATATTAGGCAATATGATTGAAATATATGGTTCCAATAAATTATTGAATAGCGATTCTACTCGGCACAAATAACCTCTTTTGTGCCATTGTGTCAAGCATATTGATGATTATCATGTCATATCAACATTTGACACCTCTTGGCATGCTACATTTAGTCATGCCAAGGGACTAAATGAACAGAGACTATGCAATATTTTTCAGCTTGTGTCCATAGAACATAATGTCAAAACTGTACCATTGTAGATAGGACACAAAGACAGAAGAAAAAGATATAATTGCATTTCTTTTTTTCTCTTTTTACCTCTAATTTGCCACCGACACCATAATTAAAATAGAACTTTGACATGACACTAAAAAATATGGTTTTAATCAAATATCAAAATTTTGATGAGATTTTCAACCTTAGGTGAAACAAGTGAGGGACATGCACACATGACCTGCTGTGGTAGTGCAACAATATCCTATGTTGTCCCACTCTCTCTGTTGTTTCTCTTTATCTTATTCCCCTTTCTCCACCAAGTAATCAGACTAGTGACGACTATTGCTATGACTATGTAGGATGCAACATGGAGTGGACCATAGATTGAAATATCAAACTGTGTCGCCCGAAATGGGTAGTATTTATTGTTTCGATGTGGGATCGACACCGATACCTACTGACATCGCAACTGCAAGGCCATCGCGATGACCTCACGAGGTCGTGGAGGGTGTTGTGACATTTGTGGGGGCACTGAGACCGCTGCTAACTTCGCGGGTCACAGCGGGGACGTGTGTGATGTCAAAACAAAAAAATTAAACTTGAACTTAGCTTATTAATTTCATTTAGCTCCTAGCTCTAAATAGGCTAATCTAAATAGGCTTAATCAAATCCTAATAAAGTTATTCCTTAATTTAATATATATTTTATTTGTTTATTTTAATTCTTAAAATATATAATATAATTTTTATTTATTTATTTACCATATAGAGGTGTAATGATTTTGTATTTTTTTGAAAATCATTTTTTAAAAGTGTAATATTTAGATTTTTTTTATTAATATATTTATATTTAAAAAATATTGAAATTATATCGGCATGACATGATATGGTATCAAAATAGTATCGTTCTAGTCATAAACTGAAACTTTAAACCATGGCGTAGATCAAACTCAAACATACAATTAGAGGCAACATGAAAGGAAATCAATCTCACTTAAAGAAATAAAGGATTTCGCATGGAATAAAAAGCTACAATGAGATTTTAATACGAGGGAAATGTGGTTTCTTTTAAAGACCAATTGGAATACAATTAGAAATAAAGTAAAAATTATTCACGTAAAAAGGTAATCCTATGCCTAAAAGACGCAGTAATGTAGGAAATAAACTAAATTTCAAACTACAGGACTAAAAAAAAGGCAGCCCGGTGCACGACTCTCGCTATGCGGGCTCCCGGGGAAAGATCCATTGTACGCAGCCTTACCCTGCTTTTTGCAAGAGGCTGCTTCCAGGATTCGAACCCGTGACCTTTTGGTCACATGGCAACAACTTTACCGTTGTGCCAAGGCTCCCCTTCAAACTATATGACTAACCAAATTAAAAAAATTACCAAAACTTTCCTACAATACCAAATAAGATCATTTCCAACTTGGAGACTTCTTATAAGGGTATTCTCCTAAAGAGGCACTTACCAAAATAAACTCTTATAAATCTAAGAACTTTTAACTTAAATTTATAGTTTGACTGAACTGTTTACATCTTTTATCCTTTGTCATGCTACAAGATATTTGTTATCTTCAATTTTTTGCAGACTATACATGTAATCTGGACTCTATCTTAGATCATTAGCTAAGTGCTTACGTTAAATCTAAAGCCGTAGTAAAGTTTTTGTTTTTTTTTGTAAAATCTGAAATCGAGGTTGAGAATTGGGATTGAGCATCGGTACCATATAGAAAGATAAATTGTATCTTGAACTTCTTGAAATTCGGGTAGGGATAATAGTATATTGTTGAAGTAGCTCAGACCATTTGGAGACTACTAATTTGATTACTAGTACTTGCTAGCAAGATTGGAGTATAGTGTTACAGTCAATAATTCCTATGACAATACATTTCCACTGGTGTAGTAGAATACATAGGGCTTCAATAAGAGGCTTGCCTACTGAAGTCCATATCAAATTTTGCTACTAATACCCATCTTTCAAATTGTGGTATACAAGCCAATTCATGCATCTTTTGCTAAATTCCTGAACCTTCTACCTTTATGGGGTTTGCTTGTTTTGTAGAATCTTTGGTTCTTTATCTGATATGGAAGCGCTTCCAGCAACATATCCATTGTGGTTTGTGTTGTCTGGTATATGTAGACTTTGTGTTGTTAGTTGTTACACTCTTATGATCACTTACATATAATTGACTTTTCTTTTAAAAAGTTTATGGTGACAATGTTCACAGCTTGATGTGATGAATGATGATGTTGACATGATAAATTACAGATGACTAATGAGCAAACTGGAAGGTGAAACATTGATGGAAAAGTGAAAATGAACTTTTCTCCCACAATAAGCTAGATGACTAAACTGTAATTTCCCATAAATTTTTTAGTTGAAAGTTTCATTGGGGAGATTTTGCTGACACCCTGGCTGGTTCAGTTATCAAAGGATCCAAATAATTTTGTACTTCTTTTTTTATTCTATTGTAGACTCGTCAAGGTTATAAATGTTCTTACATGTTGCAATTTTGCTTGCAACAGTGGTTGCAGAGCTGATGCTAGTGAAGCTGCTATTGTTTTGCTTCCATCAAACATCTCTGTGTTTACACTCGACTTTTCAGGGTCTGGACTCTCTGAAGGTGAACATGTCACACTAGGATGGAATGAAGTAAGTTCTATGACACAGAATACTAACAATTAATTTAATCAAATCCACCCTAAAAGGAAAAATAAGAAGGTTATTTCAAACAAACAGTCTAACTTGCTAGTTTCTGGTTTTCTTGGCCCTTCACCTTCTCCATGCTTAGATATGACAGTTTCTGGATCTACAAAAGAGCCATGTGGTAACTTACATCAATTTTGATTTGAGTAGGTTTTATAGTTGTCAAATGTTTTTACTATTAAAAATTTGAATAATTTTGAATCTCTCCTTAATCGCTCTTGATTTTTTTTTTTTTTGGGTCATTTGATGACTTTTTATGACAAAACATGGAAGTGCATAGGGAAACAAGATATTGAATAACTTACAAAATTATTTAACATGAAATTGAAAACGAAAAAAATGCCTGATCAATGGAGGATAAGTACTCTAGTTCCCCTATATAAGAACAAGGGAGACATACAAAATTGTGCAAACTATAGGAGTATTAAATTAATGAGCCATACCATGAAACTTTGGAAAGAAACAATAGAAAAAAGATTAAGGAAGGAGACCACAGTGACTGAAAATCAATTTGAGTTCATGCATGGAAGGTCGACAATAGAAGCTATATATCTTTTTAGACAATTAATTGAAAAATATCGGTAGCAAAAACAAGATCTACACATGATATTCATTGACTTAGAAAAAGTTTATGATAGAGTTCTAAGAGAAATTATATGGAAAATTCTAGAAAAGAGAGGTGTTAGCGTAACATATATTGAATTAATTAAGGATAGTACGAGGATGTAACAACCAGAGTAAAGACTTTTGGGGAGTAATTGAAGCATTTCCAATAAAGATGAGTTACATCAAGGATCAGCTTTAAGTCCTTATCTTTTTACACTAATTATGGACGAACTTACTGCGCACATTCAAGACAGTATCGTGGTGCATATTGTTTCCAGATGATATTATTTTGGTAGATGAAACACGTGAAGGAGTAAATGCTAAACTAGAATCTTGGCGGGAAACACTAGAAGGAAAAAGTTTTAAGCTTAGTAGATTAAAGACAGAATATATGGGATTTAAGTTTAACAATATTAGAAGTAATAAAACAATTGTTAAGATAGGAGAGGACGAGTTGCTCGGAACCAAGAGATTTAAATATTTAGGATCATTTTTGTAAAACAATGGAGGGATTGAGAGAGATGTCTTATATAGAATACAAGCAGGATGGTTGAAATAGAAGAGAGCGTCGAGTGTTTTATGTGACGGTAAGAAAGTTCTACAAAATCGCAGTTAGACCTGCTATGTTATATAGAGCTGAATGTTGAGCTATGACTCAAATACATTAGCAGAAGATGAGAGTTGCAGAGATGAGGATGTTAAGGTGGATGTGCAGACATATGAGGATGGACAGAATATTAAGGGAAAACTCTGAGACACGTTTAAGATGGTACGAGCTTGTACTTAGACAATAAATACATACTATAGTTATTGCAAAAAGACTTGTTTAGCAATAATAAAATAAGATAAAATTTATTTAATATAGATGATGATATAATAGAAGATAGAATTCAATGGCTATAAAAAGATACATACAGCCGACCTCACTTAGTGGGATAAGGCTTGGTTGTTGTTGTTGTTTCAATTTTCCTTTTTTATTTCATGGATTGTGGTTCCACATTCAAATGGTATAAAAGGTTTTTTTTTTAATGTGCAAAAAAAGTATATTTTGATGTCACTAGCGAGCAATTTGCATGACTGCTCTTGCTGGAGTTCTGTGGTGTCAGAAAAACTTAACTATACCTTTTTAGTTCCTGCTCTTACATTCCATTATTTACTCTCATGACAAGCTACTCTTTGTCGATAATGTCTGACTCTTAATTAATTTGTGGAAAACATGCCATTGTGGTGCAAGTAATAGTTTTCTGGACTCGCTGGTTTCAAATGATGGCTCAACTCTTAGCCTTGCTCATAATTTTATTATTTGTGCAATCTTCATTTTGTTCTTCAAACTTCAAGGTTTTTGGTTCGTATGAATGGAAATGACAATATTGATTTACACATACAAGTAATTTATCTTTCAACAAGTAAACGATTGGATATTAGATATTTGTTCATAATCTGTTTCGCTTTGCTTTTATATAAAGGAATGGTATACGATGCAAATTTTTGAAGCACTGTTATAGATTAACGCATGCAATGTTGGTACTTCAACGAATGTAGATGTACTTATTAGTGCCTCAAGTGATGTTTGTTCCACATAAGAGATATTCTTTTGTTCCACATAAGAGATATTCTTAGGCAATAACCATACTCCCCTTGCAAGTTTCGCTGCTTGTTTGTTTTAACCTTAATACTACAATATGGTCAATAGAAGTTTCCTTTGAATTTGATTTGAGTATGATGAAGAGATATTAAGGGAGGTAGTTCCATCTTGGTAGTTGAACAACTATCAACAGTTTGACTTGAACATGGCAAATATGGCATTAAGATTTTATATTGAAGAGATGGGAATGCTAAGATGAATGTGTAGTATTAGTATTTGATAGAAATTAGGTGCAGATTCATTAGAAATTAAAACAAGAAAAAATAAAGTTAGAGATGGTAGGAACATATTTAGCCATGACTAATAGATTTTATAGGAAGAGTTGAAATGAGCATAGTGAAGGTTTAGATAGAGAGAGGTCAATGAAAACTTTGGTTTCATGTAGTTAGAAAATTCAACTAATTTACTTGCATATAAGTCGGTGGAAGGATATAAGCTTATTCTGACTTTTAGCACAACTTGATGATGATAAAATACTGTCTATAAGAGTTGCGATCTTTCACAAAGCCACGAGAAGTATATATTCAGTTTTTTTTTCAGTGCCTCTTTGTTACATGGAAGATCTTCTTTCAACCGGTAATCTTGCTTATTGCTTATATATATCTTTATGTTAGAACATGGTCAGAATAATTACCTTTTTTTTTTATTTGAGGGTTAAATTGATCTTGCTTCTTTGTATGTGATGATGGTTTACAATTGCAGAGAGTAAATTAGTCACACTAGTCTTGGGCTCAAATAGCATAGTTAGGTGATAGAGAAAGTTCATATTGGCAGCAGTATTTTAACCTATCCCCACTGTTATTTTTTTTTTAGGAGAGAACTGTTTTTGCTGCCAAACCTTAAAAATCCATGAATTTGTTTTAGTGATCAAGCTACATTGTCAATGGATATTTTTATATCCTTTGGATGCAACTGCTATCGCTTTACATGACAATCAAATGGCTGAAGCTTGTGGCACATGCTTTATTTGGGGTCATTCAAATTTTGATTTTGTTTATCTGTATGACCTGAAGAAATAAACTGTAGGGTACATTAGGATGATCTCAAGAACCCCCGGAGAACTGAGAGTTGAATGTCGATTTGTGTATTAAGATATATTAGTTAATTGTCATGGGTGATTTGTTGATCTATGGAGGTTTAACAATAGGTTCAAGTATTTCATGTTGATGTGGTCTTCAGGAGAGCATTTCTACAGAGTTGAATAAGATCAAGGAGGTCTTTTATGAGATAAGAAGAAAAAATAACAAAGATTTCCTTATCAAGCTCATAGGGCAAAGAATTTCCAGCTAAATCATCCAAGTAATATTTTGATTCACTAATTCGTTCATATTCTTATGACTGCACTAATATATCTTGAATTCATTTTGTATTTTATAGGATTTGAATATTGTCTATAATAACATGGAAAACATGAAAATATCTTTACAAGAAGATTTTATTGAAAATATTAGGAAATATAGGGAAAGTAAAAAAATCTCTCTTCATTTCAGCCCTGCTCTAGGTGTTCTATCTAGTCATTAGTGATCGGAAATATAGTTGCTCTAAAGGGTAGTTTGGTACATAAAATTTTCGTCAATACGAATCCTAGAGGAAGATTTATTGTACATAGTATTATTTTATTTTATAAGAGGTTATTTTCAAAACTCTAACATGTGATCTAGGTTATATGACATTAATTTTACTTTTACTTCACGGTTCTCTTTCAAATGTCTGTTCAATATATATTGTAATATATTCCCCCTTATCTCACCTCTTATTCTTTATTTAAAAATATTTTTTATTCTCATCTAAGGTATATCTTATGTTTGAATTATTTGTGACGTTGGTTTGTCTTAATTCATTTGCACTTTCCGATATACTTTAATTGTTAGTGGAAAATTTTTTAAAAGTCAAACCAGTTACTTCCTGCATAAGTTGGATCATACGAATTAGATACTTGGATTATTTCTATGAGTATATTCTCTTCTAAGTTCTCAATTAATCTCTTTTGCTATTCTATAATTTATTCCACCACGATGGATACATTCTTTTCTTTGGTTCTCTTTGCTCCGTTTATTTTTTTTTCTTTTTAATTAATTTTTTAAATTTTGAATTAAAAAAATAATTAAAATATTTCTTTAATATTTTATTTTAGGATTGATGGTTTCTAATTGGGTTATAATTTGTAAGCTATTTTTATTTTTAAGATTTTACTTCTAGGGTTCAGGTTTTTCAATTGGGTTATAATATTTAGTAAAAAGGAAAATTAAAAATAAAATAAATTTAAGTATTTACAGAGTATTGTAATGTGTTTAATGGATATATTTATGGATTAAAGATTTATATAAAAAATATTGATTTTTTAAATTTAAAATTAAAAAAAATATCATATGTTAATTTTTATTATTGTTTTTTTAAAATTTTGAATTAAAAAAAATTAATTAAAATATTTTTTAAGATTTTTTTTCTAGGGTTCAGACTTTGGGTTATAATTTTTAAGCTATTGTTTTTTTTTAGATTTTACTTTTAGGGTTCAAACTTTCCAATTATGTTATAGTGTTTGGTTTAAAAAAAATTAAAATAAAATAAATTTAAGTATTTATTAAGTATTATAATGTGTTGAGGGATATATTAATACATTAAAAATTTATATAAGAAAATATTAATTATTTTAATTAATTTTTTTAATTAAAAAAAAACGAGTAATCTACGCGCACATTCACGTGCAGGAGATCACTCTTCTCTCTGTGTATATATATATATGGGCCAATTAAATTGATGGAATTTAAACATTTAGTTAGGTTATTTTAGAATTTTAATTTTTTTATAAAAAGTTAATTATATAGGTTAATTCGGTTTGATTTTAAAATCTCTTATTCAATTAAACCGAATAAACTAAAATAAAAAATAATCGGTAAATTTCTAAATAAGTGAATCTATAAGTCTATTGAAAAATCTCCCATAATACTTGAAAAATTAGGTAATTTAATTTTTAATTGAATTAATCCATATTTTATCAATTTAATTTTATTAACAAAGTTTAATTGATTAATTTAATTAGTTCAAAAATATTTGATTTATTGGTTTCGATTAATTCCATTTGATTTTAACCAAATACTCAACCTCAACCAGGTCGAGTAAACGTGTCCCAGCTAACCAAATTTGATTTGCCAACATGTTAATTAGCATTATTACTTAAGTAAACAGACATCGATGCTAGTGATTAATCATCACGCATCATGTGCATTCACCGACATCTTATGAAACAGAGACAAAGGAGCAGAGGGAGGCATTTCCCAACTGGCCACCCTTCACTTCGGCAAGCGTCGTTGCATTTGCTGTTCTTCACACATATACCATGAAACGTCCTGCTTACTTTAAAGCACGTATGCTTTAAACTTGCATCAACATGCCCCATCTCCTCTACAATAATTTGAAACAACTGCAGGTTATAAGAGGTTTTAATTCATTTGCAGTTCTAAATTAGAATCAGTAGTGTACTTACCAGATGCTAAAAGGAGTAGGATAAGAAAGAAAGAGCAGATGAATGCCTTTTTCAACTCCATCGATCTTTTGAGTTCTCCACGACTTGAAGCAGCAGAGAGAAGGGAGATGTGTATATAGAGAGATGAGGCATTTAATTTTGTAGTCGAAAGAGAAAACAATTAAGTTGATGTTTAAATGAAACGGAAAATTTTATACCTACTGCCTTTGGAGTGGACTGATAAGGACAAGTAAGTTCGTGCTGCTCAGGTGGAGAAGGGTCTTAAATGTGCTAAATAAAAGAGTGGGATTTTTTTAAAAAGAAAAGAGAGAGAGAATATTAATTTACTAATGACAAGGATAAATATTATTTAATAAAAAGTCAACATTCTTTTACCTTGAACGCATTTTACCTGCCCCAAAGCTAAAGGTTTTTTTTTTAAGCTTTTACTTACAATTTGTGTGCACCTGGTCAATCATAATTTATTTGTCATGCCGTTACGGTGTTCCTGTAAGTCCAGGTGACCGTTAAGAGGCGATGAATGGTTTAAAATAAAAAAAAATATTTCAATTTAAAGATACTTGAAATAACTATTGTTCTAAATTTTTATAAATATCTCTTTTGTTATATGAGAAAGAAGGACACTAGGTCGACATATGTGTCTGTCGAGATATGGAGTGTATGGACGGTCACCTGGACTACAGAAAGGTATAAAACAAATGATGAAAAGGCTAGAGTAAATAGAAAAATAAAGCTAGCTAGGTGGCCCGAGTATCGGAACAACTGGGCCTACATTTGGTTCAGATCTATTGTCGAGCATGCCATGAATCTGGTGAGTTTTATTTAAAGTTAAATAAGCAAATCTTGTATTTATTATTAAATGTATATAATTTTGTACCAAAATTATTTATGTATGCAGAAATCTGACCTGACCCGCCAACTTATTTGGAGGTCTTTCTTAAGACCCATAAGAAAAAGGTTGATATATTTGTTGACACTAGATCGAAGGCCATATACGTCAGATTATTTATTTATTACATTTAATTGTTTCTATCTTGATTAACTTTAGTAATTGTGATCAAATTAAATAATATTCATATTATATTTTTCCAAATAGGATCAAATAATAAATAAAGTGGCTCAGGCATCTCAGCCACCAACAGAGGTGAGGGGGAGTCATAGCCTCTATCCATTGAGTCACTAAATGAGATTTATTATGATGTTATAGGTGGATTGACAAAAAATTCCACCCTCTATGACCTTGGCTCTCGGGCTAAAGTTGCATTTGATTGTTTAAAGACTCCTAGGGTCGTGATGGTTCCTTTTCCTCTTCTTCTGAGATGCAGTCTTTAAGATATGAAAATCAAGAACTTCGCACTCAAATTGCTTCAATGGATAA